>JAPMOR010092364.1:60059-101088 GCA_026543865.1 Argiope aurantia
GGAAACACAGGGATCTTTTAAAAAGAATGTGCTTACTGGACAGTTTTTTACCCCTTCACGCCGAGCGTGGGAAAGTTCGACTTTTAGCTGAGTCAGTAATTTAACAAAGCTTCTCTTGAATTAATTAAGTAGAGACAGTGGAATTGGATCACGAAATAAGAGAATATTTTAGAATAAAGTTACTATGGGCTAAGTTAAGATAAAATCTAGAAAATTAATTAAATTGAAATTAGAGTTAAAATATCATTACACACACACACACACACACACACACACACACACACACACACACACACACACACACACACACACACACACATATATATATATATATATATATATATATAGAGAGAGAGAGAGAGAGAGAAGGAGAAATGTTTACCTTATATATATATATTTGATTTATGGAAATGTAATTAAATAAAGATTAAATTTTTATATAATTCTTAGCAAGCAAATTTTTATATAATTCTTAGCAAGCAAGTCAACTAAAATTCGGTTGACAGAAAAACTAGAATTTTAATTTCTAGAATAGAAATTTCTTTATCCAATTAAATTATAATTCAGCTCAAAAAGTATAATTATTTACAAGCAGAGACGCGGACTAGGCATGTCCGCCACAGCACGGCACGAAAGCGGGAGTGGAGAAGAAGATAGAAATAAATTATCCCTGGTATTATATAACACGAGCTTTTGATAGGGAAAATATTTCTTCATAGTGCTAAAATATTAATAAGATTCTGATGGGGATTTCTGACGCATGTCAATCACAACTAAGGGAAACACAGGGATCTTTTAAAAAGAATGTGCTTACTGAACAGTTTTCTTCTCCTTCACTCCGAGAGTGTGAAAGTGTCGGCGTTTAGTCTATTTAGCAATTTTATAAAGCTTCTCTTGAATTAATTAAGTAAAGAAAGTGGAATTGGATCACGAAATAAGCGAATATTTTAGAATAAAGTTACTATGGGCTAAATTAAGATAAAAATTTGGAAATTAATTAAATTGAAATTAGAGTTAAAATATCATTATATATATATATATATATATATATATATATATATATAAGATAACAAAGCTGTTTTAGCATAACTCAAAATTAATTTATTTTGCTGCACTTTAATGCTATTTCTTATATCGTACAGAAATTCTTCTTTGCCCACTTCTGTATAAAATAAACCTTACTTTTTTTTAAAAATGTAATATTACGCTTGAACAAAATTTCTAAAAATTAAATATTCTCCAAACTTGGATTTAAAAAACATATTAATTATTTTACAGTTCTTTATTATTGATACTATAATATTTAAGGTATTATTAAAGCATACTTTATGAGATTATACATGTTTGAACAGCAGTTTCGCCAATATCTAAAACTAATAAAATGATTCCAATCATTCAATCTACTATCTGATTTTTGCTATTTGAAATAAAGGAATCGTTTTTGTAAATGCAACAAAAAATTAATGATGAATCTTACTACATATGAATGGATTTAAAATATTGCGCCATTTATTGAGTTGATTTTACATATGCTTTCTAGGTAAGATCACCTTGACAGTTGAATCACATTTTCTTCAAAACATCATTGATCGGGTGACAACCCCTTCCTCCCACAAAAACCTATCGGTAATTAAATAAAACTCAGCGAGCAAAGACCATGCGACAATGATTATTGTCCTTTGACTTAGTAATTAATAGATATGATGCCATATCTCAGTCTGCTTGTTGCGACTTGGATTTTACCAACCACTTAGACTGCAGTGACTGATCAGAGAACAGAAGTCATTCCCCCTATCTCCTATTCGTGTCAAGCATTTTCATGAAAATTTGCCATCGACTCCGAGTTTAATCAGAATTATGAATTTAGAAATATTATTTTCAGAAAAAAAAAGTTGGTGTGATGCCGAGCCCTATTAACTATGGATACTTTTGAAAATAGAAAGAAAAAAAATGTTTTTCCCATTTCGTCCCCTCGCCCGTTCTACCTTTTCAATTAGCGAGATTGAATATGTAGAAAGGCTATAATTAATTATTGACCAACAATCATACTTGCAATGCTACATTCATTTGATCTTCTAATAATAAAATTTGGAAAAAAAAAAGGAAGAAAGCATTTTAGTATTGACAAATTATGTGTAATGTATTTTTACAAATGTTTACAGACGTTACAATGCTGCTGCATTCATTCGATCTTCCTATAATAAAATTAGGAAAGGAAAAGAAAAAACCTTTTATTATTGACAAATTAAGTGCAATGTATTTTTATAAATGTTACAATGCTGTATTCATTCAATCTTCCTGTAATAAAATTAAAGAAAAAAAAGCATTTTATTATGGACAAATTAAGTGCAATGTATTTTTACGAATATTACAATGCTGCATTCATTCGATCTTCCTGTAATAAAATTAGAAAATGGAAAGAAAAAGCATTTTAGCACAAATTAAGTGTAATGTATTTTTACAAATGTTATAATTCTGCATCCATTCGATATTCTTGTAATAAAATTAGGAAAAGGAAAGAAAAAGCATTTTAGTACAAATTAAGTGTATTTTTACAAATGTTTGGTCAGTGCATTTAATGTAAATATATAAATTAAAATATTTTAATGCATAATGTAAATGCAAAATTAAATATAAATGTATCATACATTTAATATACTACTGCAGAAAAAGTATATGTTATTTTAGGAGAATATTCATATTAGAAAGATGTGAAAATTGTATAGCAGTTCCTCATTATTTGTAGTTCAAAATTGATACGTTCTCCAAAATTATCAATGGTGCCATATTAAAGCGAATTATTAAGAAACTAATAAATCAAAATGTTCATAATTTCTTCAAAATTACCAATAATGTGATTTTAAAGCCCATTATTAAGGAATTAATAAATCAAAACGTTCATAATTTAAATAAAAATCTTACCCACATTTGAAATATTATTTATTTACAGGCATAATTCTAAAGAAAACATATTCATATGCTAGTTCCTTTATTTTTCCATTCAGCCAAACGCTCCCCATTTAAAGACTTGAAGATTAGATAACCGTGTTGTTGCAGATAAAGTAATCACGATCTTTCAGATAAAGCTCTAGCATCTTTTTATGAACTGATATACCTGGGCTTGTTTATGAGTTTTAAAAAATGATTTGCAATATAAATAAAACATTTCAATGAAAAGCAGTTATAAAGCGCTTATAATATAAATCAAAGAAAAAAAATTGCGGTGATAAATAAATTGAAAAATGAGAGCAAACATTCATGATATAAAAAGAAAATATATGTAGACTATTTTTCCCCTTCCATACATTGAAATTTTCAACAAATTGAATCACTGAAAGAATAACTATTTTGAAATAATTCGGGTATCAGAATTTGTAATTCTTTTAAACCATTCTTTTAACATTTAAACGAAAGTATCACTAATAATTTGTAATAACTAACACTATTGCTATGGTTCACCATTTCAAATAAACAGGAACTCCAAAAGAAAAAAAAACAAAAAAAAAAAAACTGAACTTTGACAAATGCTTAAGTTACTATCATATTGCGAAAATATTGTTTGCTAGAAAGTTCCAAGATTTATAAACAAGACGATATGGCTCTCTATTTATCAATATCGTTGAAAAAGATGGCGATATTTAAACTTTACCAAGCCTTACCCAGCAGAGAGAAATATTTCTTAACTTTTCACAGCCTCTTCGTTTCCTGTGATATGAGATTTCTTGTGAGACACGTGATCTTGAGAATCCCAGCCCTTCCCTTCCCCTTTTACGAGAAAATGTTTCGTCATCAGTACTTGGGGCCGAGACTGCCAAAACAGTGACCTCATATATTCCCGAAATCGGTGCAGCTTGCCAGCATTCACCGAGAGACTAGCAGACAGTACTGACAACAGGAGAAAATGGGCACCTGCGTCGAAGCTTCCTATGGCGATCATCACTACCTCAAGTATGTAAAGAAAATAATACCCTTTTGCAATTCTTTTTCAGAATGAGATTTCGTTGACTGTGTTCTTTCATGAATTCTGATTTGTTTCTCAGAATTTTACTTTTCGGAATTTTATTTAGAATTATTCTAGAGAAGCTTTTAGAATTCATCTTTAACCCAATTTTGAATTTTTTTCTGGAATATCGAGCGACAAAAAAATTGTTGGACGAGTGTTTTTTAATTTTACTTCCATTTAAAGTATTAAGAATGTCTTGCTATTGAATAAAAATTAACGCAGACGATTTTTAATGTACGCTTCGACAAGAGTCGCGAGAACTAGAATTTCGAAATGATCGAAGCACATTTTCTTCTCACAGCTGCTCTTATCGTACGTGTACTGACGATCGATGAACTTAACCGGCGAGAATGAAAATTTAACCTTGTCTTTCTGTTCGTCGTCTGTCTGTTTCGAATAATAGTTTTTTTCCCCCACGAGTTGGAATAATGCTCTAATATTTGACTTAATTTGTATTTTTTTTTATAAATAAAGAACTATGATTAAGACAAGTAAATACTCTAATAATGCGAATTTAAATATTTTTTTTATTTTGTTGTGAATTAGAAAACCTTTTAATTGCACACAACAATTATACGAGATTGCATTTAATTGTGTTACAATTATTTTATATGTGTAAAGCAAAGCATATTTATTCGTATTATTTTGCAGTATGTTAAATTTTGATGTAGAAAGTAGTTGCTCTTTTTTTAAATATGTTTTCAAAATTGTTTTGATTTAAATAAATATTTGCACGTGTAAGTCTTTTCTTTGAATTGCCAGCACATTATAATTACCTGAAATTTTAATCACTAATCTACTTAATGTGATAAAAATTATTTTAATTTAGTAAAGACTTTAAATGCTTATTTATGGGTGTTTTGTTATAAGTTTTTGTTTTTCTTAGCTTAAAGAAAGTAGCTAATTATTGAAAACAGTTAATTTTTTTACGAATCCGAATGATAGCTAAAGATCCATTGAATAGTTATGAATTTAATAAAGATATATCGATGTAGAAGTCAAAATATTAATGTCAGAGAAATTGTTCTTAAAAATCTTGGGATCCGTCTGAAAATTTAAAATTTCCTTTTTGAGATGAAAAATAATTTTCTCTGAATTTCAAAGCACTATCAGCAGAAGGTTCAGTTTTGAAGACTTTATATATTGAATCCTTTTATTTTCTTTATTATTATTATTAGATTTAAGAATAAGGTAGTATTAGGTTGAATAATATTTTGCTGTAGTAGTTACAATAGCAGCACATTAGATTTTGATATTAATGATCCATAATTATTTGCTCAAAAGAGGTAAACGTTTGATTAAAAATTCTTTTTGTTGAAAATAGATTTCATCTTATATTTATTGTATTAGCTATTATATATTTAAATAAAATCTCTTAACAGTTATTTAAAAGAAATTATTCATCAGTTGTATACATTCAGATGATGTTTTACATGCTACTAATGAAATAAATCTAACTTAGCTATTCCACAGTAAATTGTAGAATATAAAAATAATATTATTATAAAGGCTTGTGTAGAATTTTTTGCTACAAATGATTTTAAAAATTATTAATGTTATCAGTTTTGTCCTACAGTTCTGAAAGATCAAAATTATTTATATTCACATAGTGTACACGTTGTTCGTATTTTAATTATCCCGTTAATTTTATTTTATGACAACGTTTTTCATTACAATTAGTTGAAAAAATGTATTATTAAATTTCCATGATTGCGTTTATGTTTGATATCAATAAAGAAATCGATAAAATTATTAAAATCATCCATTAAAAGTGCATTCATAGAAATAAAACACTACTTTTTGATGTATATTAAAATTATCGTTTAAGTAAATCTTTCCAGGAGGTTCTAAAAATTAATTTTTTTAACAGTCATTAATTTTAATAAAAATAATTGTATTTCTGATAAGAGCTATAATCTATAAAAATGAATGATTTATAAAAAATATGAAAATATGTTGCGATATAAAAATTCTTATCTAATTTTTGCAAAATATTAAATCTATAATTTAATAACTTTCTATGGATTCGACATTCAGTTTTTTTTTACTCCTTTATGTACTATTCTAATTTAGATTCAAAATAAAACAAATTGAAAAAAATCAGTTTAAAAAAATGCATAAACTGAAAACGTTTTAAAGCAATGGAGTCATGAATTAAGAAAATGGCTCATTTGGGATTTTTAGATTGCTTTGTACTTTTATAGAATCTGATTCTTCGCTGTTTCACTAAAGATTTATAAACAGTCTTTTTGAAAGTAAAGCCAAGTGGTTAATTTGTTGCAGAAATTCACGTAGCAAAAATAAAACCTGGAACATTAAGGTTTTTCAAGACCAACGCTTCTAGAAATTTACGATTCTGTTAGGGCATTTATTTACAATTCAAATGTTTACATTTTGAATAAAGGAGGCTCAGATCCAACCGAGTGAATAAATCTTCGTATTTCAAACAAAATTTTTTTTAATAAATTTTATTGTATTCAATAGTAAAAATATTATTTGTAATGCTTAATTAATTTTACATGTGCTTTTTTACATTTTTTTTAAAGATTTTACATTTAGTTTAAGCGATACAGCGATAAAAGCGGATTTCTGATTTGAAGTGGGGCACATGAGTTCTTGGTTGGTAAACATACATTCATATACTGAGTACGGAAAAAAAGCAACAATAAAATATATAATGAACAGTTAAATAAATAATATTGTGCACTTCCGATTCAGCTAGGATTTATATCATTTTTTATGTCTGATTGCACAAGAACATGAATATTTAAAATAAGGAATATGATTGATAGCACTTTACATACAGGATGATGTAAACTGCTTGAACCACTGGAAGTAGTATAATGATAGTATTCTAAAAAAATAAATTAAAATTAAAAAATATCCTGTGCATAAATGCTAAAAATTATTGAGAATTTTTCTTCCAAATCACATAATTTTTTTATTCATGTATAATGGTGCTTATTTTTAATATTCTTTCTTTACAATTAATTGCACTATTATTTTCTAATATATTACAATTATTATCTTATTTGTTCTTATTTCTAAAGAACACGAGGAATTAAAAGAAAACATGAAACATATCTTCCTTTTAATATAATAAGAAAATATTTTCAGGGATAGTGTAAAATTCTTATCAATCGTTTTCTTTTTTCTACTTAAAACCATTCCTATCCACGTAAGCTTCCAATTTGTTAAGCTTTCTGATTGAAAGTTGATTATCTGAAGTGCTTGACAGTACGCATTTCGTTGATAAATACAATATTTATCATCTTAATAAGCTTTCCGTCATCTGTTTGATTGCTAAATTACTGCAATCAGAAAAATAATCTTTATCCTTCAGATTTTCAATTTGTAGGCTATCCTATCACACTGATATTCCAGTATGGCATTGACCATAACGACATTTCGTTAATCATAGACAAATTTTTTCCCCCAGACTGGACACTAAAGGACAGTTGGTAATCTAATCGTTTGACTTTGGAGTTCATTCAATTATCAAGGGTCAGAGGCGATATTAAAATTTACCTGTAAAAGCTCCTTAATGAAATATTGCTCTTGCAGCATTTCTCAATTAAATTATTTCCAATGTTATTCGATTGCTACTTTAATATGGTCACGCTTTAAATTCTTTACCATTGATTACAATAAAATATTCTTATTATAATTCTCGTAATAATCAATAATTCTCATTGATAATAATCATATAATTACTCTCATCATTCCCACCAGTTTGTTCACTGATGTGGTATTCCTGTATGGCACTATGACTACATTGGAATTTCTTTAATCATAGATAAAAAATAATCATTAGTTTTCCCAGATTGGGCATCAAAGTACAATTGGCTATCTAACCTTTTGACTTTGGAAGGCATTCGGTTGTCAGAGGTCAGAGGCGATATTACATTTGTAACATTTATCGATTTAATTGTTTTTCATGTCATTCGATGGTTAGTTTTACATGGTTATATTATAAGAGAGTTATAAATTTTTTTCAATCTTTGCCTTCGATGACTGCTTGCAAAAACATCTATTTCTACCAAGTGAAACTAAGAAAGATTAATATTTAAGATTCTTGAAATGAAATTAAATATAATTTTTGAGCTAGTTTTCCAAATCTACATTCAACAAATTTAATTTCAGTGAATATTTTAGGAATTTTTCATATCAGATTATTGGGCATATTTTATATATATTCTTGAAATATTTTGAAAAATAAAAATGCACTTTTTATTTTTATTTATATATATTTTTAGATAAAAATAAACTTTACTTCCCAATAAATTGTAATTGATGTAATAACACAGATTAATATACACTCTGATGAATTCATTGTATCAGACAAAGGGAAAAAAAATTGAAATTAATTTTGAGTGGGTATCCTTATATACTAAGCCCGAAGATTTTTTTTTAAAAAAATAATATTTAATCACCAATTGCCACTTTTTGGAAAATATTCTTGATTTTATAATATGAAGAATTTTTTAGAGCATTTCCCAAGTAAAATCTTGTATTATTTTATCAATAAATTGCATCGAAAAACATATTATCTCTCATTAAATACCCAGTGAACTATTTAATCTTTCTGACCGAAACCAAGTTAAGAAACTATATTATGAAAAGAAATAAATTAAATTTTACTCTAGATAAACTTCATTCATTAGAACACTAATTTGCCATTTTTTCCATCATTGAGGTACTACTTTTATTTCTTTTTTATGTCTCGTAAAGATTGTATTACGTCAAACAGATGGAATACACGGCGCAGTTACGTCAACAAACTTGTAAGATATTAAGTTACAAGTTAAGTTAAGATCAAAATTACTTTTTCTCCCCTGTCTCTGGAACCTGCAACGGCGCTCCACTCTCTCTGCCATTAGGCCCAAAAGACCAGGGCATTCTAAGACGCCAGGGCTCAAAGCTACCAGGATCTTGGAGATAGCCTTGCTGCGCAAGGCGGGTGCCCCAAAAAGTCTACCATCATCGGTAGCAAAGTTGTTAAAAACTGGAGGGAGAACAGACGAACGTTGGCCTTGCTAGTCACGTGGACACAGGCATGGTGCACTGCAGGTGGTTCGTTCCTGCATGCAGCTTCGAACGGCTACATCAACTGTACACTATATAGTTGTAGACCGGCATTAGAACAAAGTTTTTATTGTATATTTAGCATTATTTTTATAAAATGAAGACATTAGATTAAACGTTTTAATAATAATTTTGAGACGGGGAATGCCTTTATTGCGAACAGCAATAGATAAGAAATAGCTAGTTCAACATTTGGAAAAAGCTCGTAAAACTTACCACTATAAGCTGACAGATTGGACGATGGAAGTTGTAATTTTACTTCTAAAAGCGCGATTAATAATGAATATAAGAAGTTTAAAAAAAAAGATTTTTTTTGAATCAAATATTTGGTGGTGAAAACAAAAATAATAAAAACGCGAGAGACAGATGGAAAAACTTTTAAGTAATTTAAAATCACACTCGAATTTACGTAGTGTTTTAATATAATGAATGCATCAAATCTTTTAATCATTGTGGGCTTTATAGCCTTCCCTTAAGGTTTTCTGTCATTTTTATCATTTTCGTTCATCTAGATCACTGTGTGTTTGCGTTATCGTGTTTACTTACGAGAATAGATAGCTACAAAAACAATTCGGAAATAACCGTTTTGAAAATTGTGGCTCATGAAAGATGGGAATTAATCACAATTTCGAGGCCGAAATTTTGAACGATTGCAAAATTTAATGTATACTTCGTATGTGAGAAAGTAATACCATCCTACTAATTGTTACCATGTATCACCATTCGTTTTACAGTCCTTAAATGTTTTTTAGAATTTTCGTGCCTTTGAAATATTTCATGAGTATGATTTAAATTATTAACACTGTCAGCAGCTCATGAATATTTCCACCAAAATGTAAACAAGAGAAACAAAATAATGCTTCTTTTACATTAAGGCTATATAACCAACGATATTTAGAATAAATTTGGCAGTGAGATTTTTGAAAATATAGGAATATTTTACTTAGCGACTTTTAAATAATGCTTAAATCCGTCTTGGATTGACCTGCATTTTTTTTGTATTCAATTTTTTTGTTTAGTGAACACTGACAAAATACATTTTTTTGAAGATATGCAATTGTCATCGTTTTCTGTATGCAATAATTAATAACAATTGATTACTTAAAAAATTCACCGGAATAACATTTAAAACAATGCATGTATAAAATGTAGCTTTAAAAAAAATCTCTAACAATAGAAAATGAATATTCACCAAACCAAATTTTCGCCTCTAGAATTAGTCTAGACTTTCCCCTATGATACTTTTCTAGTCACTATTCCTTTGGTTTCATTCAGGAATGCAATGCCATTTGTGAGACTGGTTTTATGATCCGAAACCGGTACTTTCCAAATAGCATTCTTAAAATAGGTCGATAAAGAATAAATACAGACAGCTTCAAGACAGGGTTTTCAGAAATTTTCGCCAATTAATCGGGTACACTTTTTTCAGAATTCGTCAGAAAAGGTCATCGTTGAAGTTTCATATTGTTATATAATAGACAGTTAATAATAATACTAAAAAAAATTGTAAAGTATGTGTGTCATGGCAAGTATCTATCATATTCGTGGCATCATTTGATGAATGAAAGTAATTGCCAATTGTTTGTTTATTTTTGGGGAGTCGATGGCGAATAGGTGTGAATTCCAGCATTGAATTTTGGTTTCAATCTTTTCTGTCTTCTGTTTAAAAATTAAAACACTATATTATCCTATTTAGAACTAAAAACATTTTGTTTTTCAATAGTAAAGTTAAAAATTACAGTTTATGAGCTCTTATCCTGGATTCAACAGTATTAGAACTTCATCCATTAGTAATTTTGATTATTAAAATTGCTTTCGTTACTTTCGAATATCAATTCATTATTTTGATAGATTTAATGAAACATTCTCCGGATTGCTTATCTAAACGTCTCTTTCAGGATTGTTTTGAATAAAGTATGTAGATATATTATCAGGATTATGATTATTCTAATTATTTCAGGTAATTATATGATTAATAAAAAGTAATTAGTTGTTTTTATGGGTACCTGAAAGATTTTACATACTTTATAGTTTTAGAAAATTCTCTACAATTTACGAGTGTAACTGGTGTGGAAAAATTATTCATTCTGCTCGATTATATTTTAAATTAAATTCAAAATCCATGTTTTTTATTTCACCGATTTTTTAACCATAATTTTAAAAGTGTACAATACGATAGTTTAATTTTTTTTTCATCTTTAACAAAAAACAATATAACGAATTATAAATTAAAGACTAAAAATCATAAAATAATTAAAAATAATTTCCCTTTATAATACACTAATAAAAGTGAGTTTTTATTAGATTTTTTTAATTTCGACTCAAATTTTGTGAAAATCTGTAAAAATTTTATTGTTTTTTTTGCATAAATTCATTTTTTATTTATCTGTTACTGCCGATTTAAAATGATTTCCCATTTAATTTTAATTTATATATTCTCTTATATACTTTGTGCTAATCAAAAAACAATCGTTATTAAAAATTTTACTAATGCTATAATTTATAAGTTTTATTTTCTAAGGAAATTTAAATTTGGCGTAGCAGCTAATCAATATCGAAAAATAATATTTGAAATCTCATTAAGTTTTTTTCCAGTTTTTATTTTGACTTTTTAATAATTTGCCTTTTATTTTGTCTGATAGCAAAGTAATATATAATTTAACAATTTGTGTCAAAGAGTGTCATTAATAAAAAAAATTTAACATACAAGTGATAGCTAATGAAAAGAATAATATTTCTTATGTTAGAATATTTATCTTCGTTTTTTTAAAGCTTCGGTGACACAAATATTAAATCATTCAGAAGGTCAGTTATAAACAATTGATTACGTATTATCTATAGAGGTCGATATCTACGATCTTATTATCTATTTTTCATTCGCTTTGTTTTTCGAAACAAGGAAGTAATAAAAAGAAAAGAAAAACTGGAGTTCTTTCGTTGACAGGAAGATCTTCATTCACGAAATAAGGGTGTCAAATAAATGTCCGCCAAAATACTGTTATCTGTCAAAATCATTTTACATGGAAGATTATATGTAATTATTACATCATGTGGTTACATAACATGCGTTACGTTTACGTATCGAGCTACGTTTTAGTATCAGTAACTTTGTAGCATATCAGATGTTTATCAAGATTAATTTCTACGATATTTTTTTTCTTCCGGTGTTTCCCTAAGAACGCCTGATATTGTTATTCTCTCAAGACCTTGATATTCAATTACATCGTATTTCTTGTAGAAGCGACCTTATTATGTCACTTTTAGATTGTGAAATAAGGCAACTTCGTAGAACTAACTTTTTTTTAATATCAAAATAAAGATTGCGCAGGAAAAATAAATACAGCGCAGGATGTAATCAAGGATTTATAAACATAACGTTGACTGAAATTGTAAACCAAAGAATTTATCTATGTTGCAATATACTGGGGAATCACTCTTGTAATGATAACTAAAAGAGTTAACACATTTCATATTGCTATTAAAACTTATCACAATCTTAAGCAATACCACCTATTAAGTGAATAAACTTTAGATAACTTTTCCCTTAACGACCGACACCACTTTTAAGTATATTTATTAACAACAGTATGAAGTTCATTTCTAATCAGGATTTGAACAGATTTGCAGTCGGATGTTTTATCTAATTCACCTTTGTGAGAGATCCTTCCAATTAGTTGCTAGGTTAAATTTATTTATTCTAAGAAGTTGTGCGCCTTTGACCAGTTTCATCATCATAGGCTGCTGTTACGACGTCATTCGACTCCAAATTACATGAAACTGTGAAATATCATAATGTTTATAAATAAAATGTTTAAGTTATCTTTCAATTTTTCCCGATTTTAATTTTCTGATTGAATTTCTTCACATAAGAACAATTTGTTTTTATTTCATTAAAATAAATTTCATAATAACAATCGAATCTTTGTTTAAAAAAATAAGAATGTTTCTGGCTTATCGATAATTTTGCTCTTTATTGTAGTATCGTTATTATATTTTGCACCACAGATTAGTATGTTTTGCTGAGCTGCCAAATGAGTCAAAAGATACCGATATCACAATATGTTAATGAATATTTATATGTTATTGATTCATATGTTAGAATATAAGATTTCAGTTTTATATGATAATGAATATATATTTATTTCAGCATTAAGTTATATTAATGTTACGAAAAAGAATTTTTCAGATTTATTAGTTTTGACTTAACATCAGTTTATGATTGATAGAAATAACAATCTGTATGTGGTTAGAGAAACTTTTACATTTGGGATTTCAGCTCTAATTAGATAAATATTCTGTTATTAGTTCATCAACATGCTGTAAAAAGGCACTAATTTTGTGTCAAAATGTTCTGGGTTGTATAAAAGCTAAGTTTTCTCCCAAATAAAATTACAAAGAAATCAATACGTGTATGTATTCTTCGTACCCCCCCCCCCCCCCCCCACA
The DNA here is from genome assembly GCA_026543865.1 of Argiope aurantia. Taxonomy (NCBI): domain Eukaryota; kingdom Metazoa; phylum Arthropoda; class Arachnida; order Araneae; family Araneidae; genus Argiope; species Argiope aurantia. Next base: position 73,594 of record JAPMOR010092364.1, read on the forward strand.
CACACAGAGTCTTCACAGCCATTTTCCTTTAACAAACTATAAATTGTTACAAATGGACGGTTATAAGACATTATTTTTTTCTTTTCATCATTGTCTAACCTTTCAATTTATTTAATTTTATTAAAAGTATGAATTTCAAATTTTGGGGTTTGTCTTTTGACGAAATTCAAAACTTTGTTAAAGAAATAATTCCAATTTACAAAAAAAAAAAAAAAAAAAAAAAAAAAACTTTTTTAGATATTGTTTGAATAACTGCATTAGATTGAGTACTGAATTCCGAAAATGGAATAAAAAGAAATTTTAAATGAGCTTGAAGATTAAATTGATATTCTTTATACAATAAGCACATACCTAAAAGGCAAAAGGAGAAATAAAATTCAACATGAAATAGAGAATTAAACAGCCAAAGTAGTATTATAATGACCATATATTGTTTATGTATAAATTAAAATTGAGGTAAGCAGAAAAATTTCTTAAATTTATAAAATAGACCACTGAAATTCTCAGTACCTCTTCAAAAAGGGAAGTTTTTAATTTTCATCTTGTATAATTAATACATTTTAGAATTGTCTAGGAATCATTGATTCTAAAGAATAAGTTTAAATTTCGACATGTTAGTGCTTTTTTTTCGTTAATTCACAAATCCAAAAGTACTTTGGATTTAGCTAAAAAGAACAACCTTTTAAAGTGAAAAATACTACAGAAATTGAAGGCCAAGTTTCTCAAATGCCTCTAAATTTCGAAAGTTGGCAAATTTATAAACTTTTAATCTATGCAACATATAAAACAACTCTAAAGGCGGGAAACTTTATAGAGCAATATATGTATAGATTATGTAATCCCGATTAATTCTGGCAATAATTAATGTATTTAAAATCGCAATAATAATTTTTTTTGCAATTATATTTCATTCTTAAAAAGAAAAAAAATCTTTATTTTACTAATTTACGATAGCTTCTTGTGTGTTCCGATTTTTGGTTATAATAAAAATTTAGGGAATACAGAGACGAAATTAATTCATAACTTTTTTTAAAGTTGTCAACACATTTTCCTATGAAGTGGAATTGCGACTTTAAACTCAGATGCAATTTATTAATGCATTAGATATTTTACTATTATGCCCAAGCGCATTTTGAATAATAATTGAATGTGGTGATATTTTTTTCTCTTATAATCATCTTGCATAAATAGTTCGTGTTATTTCCAATAGAAAAACTGAAACTTTATTATTACAAGTAACATTGCATGTATATTATTCTTTCAGGTATAAGGCTGAGATGGAGGGTATGCAAACCAAAGGCCAAGTTGGAGACAATTTACCGGCCGTAACGTTTGCCATCTTTGGACTGGGACGAATTGGGACTATTCACTTGGATAACCTTAGCAAGAACCCAAGGGCAAGAATCATCTTTTGCGTAGAAGAGTCGGATGAAAGAATCAACTACGTTAGAAACAAATGGAAATTGATGGAACCAGAAACCACATTCCTGAAGCCGTCTGAACAAGAACGGATATTTGACGACGAGAGGTATAAACCAGACGCATTTTTTTTTCAGCTTTGCTTTCAAAAATTTTTTCTGTGTGATAATGATGATTAATTAAAAGATATCGCGTTTACAATGATTTCTAATATGAAATAATTAACAACAATGGACTATTTTCATTATAGCATGCTATTTTTAATTTTTATTTACAGTATCATATAAATTTTGATAATTGAATTAAAACAAATTATTTTTTGCTTTCCAGGGTTGATGCTGTTTTGGTTTGCACTCCGACTTTCACACATGAAGAGATTGTATTGAAGTCATTGAGGAAAGGTAAATTTTTTAAGATTCCAATAAATGCGTAAAATAGTAATTTAAAGGTTGTGGGGTCGTTAAGAAGCTTAGTAAAAAGTACCAATTAGTGTAATTTACAGGTTTCGTTACACGCAGACAATTTACATAAATACATACATACATATATATATAAGAGCATGGATCAAAGTATGCAGCACATGCCGTCGCCTAACCTGAACTGAGTCATTGCGCTACATGGCATTAGTAGGCGCTTTCTCTGATGTCATCAGTCAGTTGTAGTTAGTATTACAAGATCAGTTACAAGGGTGTTTTCGAAATGGTTAATTGCATTCGGCTGCATATAATCCAAGGTTTTTTTCTTTTTTATTAAAAATTCTTTGTGTAAACCAATAGGCTGAAGTAATTTTAAGGCTTAAATAGAGATAAGGTTATTTTTATTTTTATTGAGGTGTGAGCCTACTTCTAGTATGTATGTATGGTTTGTATAAACTAAGCCCTTCAAATTATTTTATTGTAAGTTGTACTGCACAGTGATAAACAGAAATTAAAAAGAAATGAATGTATTTGAACAAATAATTTTCAAATTCTGGATTTCCTGTTCAAATTTCATATTGTTTGTATTTAAGCAATATGCCTTGGAGATTTATTATTGTGTGACGTACATATTATACAGCCATGATAAATTTATAATAAAAAATCATTCAAATATGAGAAATGCATAAATATTGGTAATTTTTATGCTACTTTTATTTCAGGTAAAGCTGTATTTTGTGAGAAGCCTTTAGCCTTAGATGATGAAGGTATTGAGCGATGCTTAGATGCAGCTAAGAAATATAACAGACCTCTTCTATGCGCTTTTAATAGGTAGCCTTTTCTTCTTTTTTTTTCTTCTTCTTTATTTAGTAAATCAAATTAATTAAAAACAATCGATCTTTTTCCATTTACAAAGGCGAATATTTATTATTCCTTTTCGCGTATCAGATCTAATATTACTGATAAATTTTCATCAATAGTATTAATATTATACATTATATTAATAATAATAATAATAATATACATTATAATAATTATACTGATAATAACTTCAATAGTATTATACATTTTCACTTCAATCCTTTTGCTTACTTATGTTCTTCAGAAAAACAGTAATAGCTGATATCTCTTTTGAAAATGAAAGGTAAGGAAACGAAACAAACATATTTAGTGATGAATTAAAATTTATTATTTTAACTGTTATTCTCTATGTTTTACATAGAATTATAAATTTAAATTAAAAAAAAACGTTTCTTTCAATAAACAATTTCCAAGGGCTGAATTTTGCTTCGAAATATAATAATGAAGGCACCTAAAGATATAGACATCTTAACTAGTTGTCGCTGTTTTCATTGCCAAAAGTATTTTATCGTATATTTGTATCTTATATCTGTATAAGTAGATATCTTACTTTTGCACCATTATTCCTTGAAAGTTAATCAAGACTTAAACCCCTCAATCATGTATTATTTCGAAATTGTAATTTATAGCATTAAGGCAATCTTATAACTACATCAGATGAACTTATACGTGTTTTTTTATTACAATCAACGAACATTCACTTTACATTCTTTTTAATGTTTCAGACGTTTTGATCCTGGTCTAAAATCTGTTAAAAATAGGCTGGATTCTGGAGAAATCGGAAAAGTGCAAATTGTGAAAACTTGCAGCCGAGATTCTCCTAAGCCAAGCTTTGAATATTTGAAGATCTCAGGTATGGTTTTATTTAACTTATTTTTATACATTTTCAGCTGAATATTTGCGTTTATCCGCTCACTTTATATCATCATGTTATTTTTGACATAATTTAAAAAATATTTTCTTTTTACATAAAAAAAAAAACCATTCTACTAACTTAAATTTATTTATTATTATTTGTGTAATACTTTGATAAAGTAAATGTTCTTACTTTTTTAATGTCTCTATCAAATGATCTTTGATAAAATCCTAGTTTAGTATGCCACTTGTTTCGCCAAAGATGCCAACAATAAAAAGTCGCCAATCAAGATGGCTGACAATATAAACAATACTGTGAAACAGTTAGTTACCTACTATTTATATTAAAATTATGAGATTTATTGATCAATATATTCTTTTTGAAACTTTATGGTTCACGTAAGCTGAATCTTTTTTGAATTCTGAAATAAAGAACTTTTGCAAATCGGCTATGCTGGTTCGTACTTTAGACAATAGAATTCGAACACCCGATGCCTTCGGTATCTGAAGAAAATATCGAGCAAAATTGTTTGCTTAAAAAAAAAAAAAAAAAAAAAAAAAAAAAAACATCCAACGGTTTCGCTAACAGCGGTAGCGGAAACCTAGTAGCTTCGCTACCTCATTCAAGTTAAGGATTCTGAGAATAACAAAAACAGTAGAAGGAAAAGCGAAAGCATCCTAATAGCTTCAATACTAGAGACTGGAACTTTCTTTAAGAAGAAATTTGAAGGAATAAATACTTACTCGGTTCAATTGATTCTTCATTTAAGCAGGGAACAATTTCCATCCATATAATAAAAATCGTCAGAACTTTTCAATGATGCAAACGTCATTCTGTCAGCGTCATATATATTCGAAATGTAGACATCGAATTCACAAATAGAATATTCCTCATATTTGTGAACATAATATTTCTGATTATTCTAATCATCAGACATCGGATTTTGGAATACACATAAATTATCGAATAATCACGGGAAATTCACGAAAAGAACAACAAATCGTAAATAATTATATTAGAATGTTAAGATGAATTACTGTGAAATAAAGACAAACGATTCAAAAAGTTCAAACAGATGTTTTTAGTTTCTGTTCTGACAAAATTTGTAAACAGACGATTTTAATTAGAATGAAATAATTTGGTAAGAATTACGTTATAAAACGTAATTTATTTTTATTTTTTATGAATGTTTATTTATCAATTATTTTTAATTTTCATTTCTTACATTATAGCTGTAGTAGACGTACAGCTCAACAAGCGAAAAAAAAAATTGTAAACTAATCAGTATTAGGGTTGCTAGGAAAATTATTCCGCTTGCTTTTTTTTGCGTTACCACATTGGTGACTAGCTTGTGAGCACACTAAACTAGGATTAAATTATTCTTTATCATATTTTACCATTCTGTATTGGGTTCAAGATTAACAAATTATTTGATGACTTTTCTGATGTTCCATGATGGTAAATTCACGTATATTATGTGAACGCTTAATAATAGTTAATAATTCAGGTAAATGAAAGAGCACAAATTAAGCTATCGGTCAAATCTATGTGTTCTGAGAATTACTGAACCATAATAAAAGCCGAGAAAAAATAAGTGCTCTCATTAAATAAATATAGCTGGCTCCAGAAACAGGACAACGTATTGGTATGTCATATTCATGTATTTCCAACAAATGATCAAAATTAATAGTTTGATAATAAAAAGAAAAAAAGAATGCAGCATAACTCGAAGCAAAATCAATAACAAGTCATAGAATTTGTCGGCTGTCATTGTAATATGATATTGTAATAATTAATGGCGTACTATTTTTATTGTTCATATTAGAAGTAGGCATTTAATGTTCTTTTTTAATGATTGCTTAAGTTTTATAGCTTTAAATATTTAAGAACAATACATTTTTATTACCATGTTTACCAACTTAATCTTCTTCAATTCAAAAAGGATATTAAATTGATGTATTTAATTTGAAAGTCACTCCAACTTCACAATAATGCAATTAAAGGAAAATAAATCATTTCAAGATATTAGTATTATTATTTAGATTGGAGAAAAATTAAAAACATACTAAATAGCTTTCATGTTTTGATTTTAGCTGTTGAGTCATTTATGGTATTCCGACACTATTAAAATCTGTGGCGTGAATCGTTCCTGACGTCGTATCTCTGTTTTCCTGTTTCATTTATCATTATTTTCCTGCATACGAAATATACAAAGAAAAGAAATATCGAATTTCGAAATATCAAAAATTTGAAATTGATGAATCTTCACATTTTAGAGGTCCCTGAGTCTGAGACTTTTTTTTAAAATTATGTCTATCTGTCTGTGAACAGTAGGAATAAAAGACGATTTGAGTCAAATGGATGAAATTTGTTTTCTCGATTTTATACAAAATTTGTAGATTTTTTTTTTATTGAATTTGGAATAAAATCCATATTTAAGGAATTGTCTGTGAACGCAATTTCAAGAGAACATATATTACTTGAGGGCTTAAATTAATTATGAAATTAAATGGATAAAGAACCAGATAGATAAAATTTGGTACATTGTTATGTGGTATATAATATTACTTTCATAATTGTCTTTTTATGTATTAATTTTGGCTTCAATAGTTAAAATAGAAAGAAGTTCAAAATGCCTACTCAATTTCCTTCAATTATCATGTTGTACTAAATGTTAAGGTAATGAAGTACTTACGAAGTAAAAATCCGAACACTCATGGAGTTCGGGGCCCTACCCTAGGTACACAATTTTTATACAAAGGACTGCAGCGTAGTGGGATTTTTTTTATGGGGGAGGAATTTTCCCTCTTTAATTTATATCTCAAAACTTATATCAAATTTCATTCTTTATTTTCGAGGTGAAAGCATGTTTATATGAGGTACAGGATTTCGAATATTAATTTTTCCTGAAAGAGGAGTTACAAAAGTTAAAAGTATTATTATTATTATTATTATTTTACAGAAATTAATGTAATAAAATTTATATCTTAATACAAAATATTTTTTTTTGCTCTTACAAATTAATTACCAAGCATCTTTTCACTTAGTTTATGAAAATTTATTTAAAAAAATATCTTAGCATCAACAGAAATATCACGATATAAATGTAACATAAAAATCGCACTCATTCAATCTTGGCTTCTTTTGTTTCTTATTAGTATTGAAGAGTGGAAAAAGCTCACTCATTCAAAGCGGTAGATGTAAGAAGGGCTATTAAGAATTTAAAAGTTTTCTCACTATTGGAAATTGTTCGGCATTATACATATGCAAAGCTTCCATTCTAGGCGATATTTACATAATTTTTGTGCTCGTTTTTTCGTATTGTTTTAAAACTTAGATATTTTTTAACAAAGCAAATTTATGTATTGCAAAAATAAAAATTTAATTTATTTGAAGTTATTTGTTTAAAATTCTAGTAAACAACAATCTTTATGGGAATGTTACCATCGTCATTACCCTTTTCACAATGGTATGCTCCTGGCAAGGAAGGTATTACGCCTTTATCAAGGAATATATGGGAAAGTTTCGGGGAGACTACTTTCAATAGTTTTTCCTTAGCAGTTTTATAAAATACAATTAGTAATGGAGAACAGCATTAAAATATTATTTTTTAATGTGATTTTTTTCTGGTGTGTGACATATATATGATGCTTTTATTTTTAGGTGGAATTTACCACGACTGTGCAGTGCATGATATTGACTATATTTGTTGGATTTTGGGTGAGTATCCAGTGAGCGTATCCTCTTTCGCACACACTCATTTTGAGGATGTCAAGCAGCTGGACGATATGGACACCGTTTGCATTATCATGAAGTTCCCGAGTGGAATATTGGCTACCATTGATCTCAGCAGATGCGCTGTTTACGGATACGACCAAAGAGTGGAAGTAAGTGTCCATAGTATCAAAGATCATAATCTATATATATATAAAACGCTAACGTACGTAGCACAGAAATCGAGCTTATTATTGATTATCGAATGGCAACAGTCAAATATAAACAAATTTTCATACGAATTTCAGATTGCTTTATTCATTAAACATGTTTATAGCTGTACTGAATCAGAAGCTTCGCTTAGCTGATAAATGGAGCTGCAAAATATTAGAAATGTTCCGGATATAGTTCGCCATGTCACCAAAGAGGACATTTAGTCAGAGGAAAGAAGCTATAAAAGAAATCAAGAAATAGGCTTCAAACAAAAAATTCAATCAAGCGCAAATATAGACTTAACCGTTGCCAGATAAATAATCGTGGTAAGACATAAGACGATTCTCGCCAAGCATGTCAAAGTTGTGCCAAGTCGTCCAAAAACTCTCTAAAAGTTTGCAATCCTGAGTGTATACCAGAAATGCTAACAAATGGCTTTTAAAATTTCAATAAAAAAAATTGTCACGATTATATTTGGCGAGTAATCGCTCCAAAATGTTTTAATTTTAGCGCCCGCATATTAATCTTAAAGTCTATCCGTAATCGTTATGACTTGCCTACGGAATTTGGTACTCATATCTTTTAAAACGATTATCTTACAAAAATGCTTTTATATTATCTAAAGACAAAAAAAAAAAAAAAAAAAAAAAAAAAACACCCTTAACCTTTAACCCTTTTTAATTATCTAAATTTCATTTTCGTACAATTTTTTAATTAACTTTAATAATATTTTTAATTCAATTCGATACACTACATGGAACAATGTTTTTAAATGCTACGATGAAATTCAAACTCCCCATCAAAACATTCAAGCATATTTTTTCCAACAGTAGGAGGATTTTCACTTCCATTTTTATTTCGTAATATATATGCTTTGTAAAATGCAATAAACTGTTTTTTTTTAAAGAAATGTATCCCATATTAATAATTAACAGCTTAAAAACTCAGTAATCTAGGAGAGCAAACTGGTCACCAAAGGTGGCTAGTTTGTATATAAGATGCTTATGCTTTAGTTTCATTAAGATATTTAATGTTGGATTGTTTTCTGTTAATATTGGTGGAATATTTTTAAAGATGTCCCATTTAAATTCTGATTTGCACACTTGCATCGAATCATTTTTATTCAACGAATGAACTATAAGAATCGAATCATTTTTGTTCAGTGTGCTATAGAATAAAAAAAAATTGCAAACAATATTATCAAACGTTTATCAAGAAGTTATGAATATTTATATATTTTTTTACATGAAATAATATATAAGAACATTCGAATAGGACAGTTTCATCAAAAGCTTCTATAGGGCAAATGGCAAAATTCTAATTTTGTCATATGGGGAATTAAACTAACCAAATATAAATAAATGGATATATTTGAACCATCTTACTGGATTTATGCTGGGAGAAGCTTTAACTGATAATATCTTTTAAATTAATATTATACAAGGCATCGAACCTTGATTCAAACTTTGGTGCAGCATTTGACGCAAATGATTCCTCATTTGCTGATACTATGTTTCTGCTACACTACGTGGGAAACATTTCATCCAGTTAAACTTAATTCAACATTTGACGGTTTAAGCCAATCAGTTGATGATAGGAGACACTGTAGTTGTTTTTTCCGGTATGGTTGTATTGTGTACTCAACTGTGTAGCCATAAGTCCATACAAACAAATAGCTTACTATGAATGTTTTAGAATTTCTTTTTTAAATCTTAGAAGTAAAAGATTGACAATACAGGGAAATTTTTTCATCGTATTAAAGATTAATAGTTGAAGTTCCGCCACATGGTGTTACTAATGGCTATCTAACATCCAATGTTTGAAGATATTTGTAGCATCGAGTAGCTTCGGCATAAATCTGTATAGAATTTATGGCAAGTAAAATGAGCATCAATGTTTCATGGCAAATATCAAGAACATGTTATTTTTTAAAACAAATAAGAAAAAAGTAGATAAAAGTAAAAAAAAAAGTTTAAAGTACTATCTGGAACGTTATGAAGGGCCTTTAAGAATGAATGTGAAATCAAACTGCCATTTTTTTTTAAAGATTTTCTAATACTTGGAAGCAAATTTATTAAGAACTAGCCGCCTTTGGCGACCAGCCGGTTCGCCAATCTTAATGTTCGTTTAAATTTTAATAATTAAATATTTTACGCAATTCCTACTTTAATAGATTCTTCATTAAAATATTTTTAAACTTCAAATTTTGATAGTCATATAATTTACTCATAATATTATAAAGGTCTTCAATCATAACGTAATATGTATATCTCTAATTTTCTGTTAGCTCTTGTAGAATTTATGCTTTAAATTAAAGTGGAAAGAATTAATCTGGAATTAATATAATAATATTTTTTACTGAAACAAAGCATTTTTTTAATATTATGATTATTGAGCATTTAAACATTATGGGCACTAAAGAATATATTTCTTAATTTTTGTAATATCTCAAGAATTTGTCAAAAATTCTAACAAAATTTTCTCAGATTCATCATGAACAGATCGATTAATTAACAATGTTTAATTTTAAATGCATCAAATACTAAGAAAATAAAATAATGAATCTTTTAAAATAATCGGTCCAAAACAGGTTTAAAATAACTACTTAAAAAACGATGTACTTAAAACTATAAGCATATACAAAAAATATATATAACTAACATAAATACAATTTAATTACAAAAGCATGCAATTAACCAAAAAATAATTTAAATCAAGAATCATCCGTTGATAATATTGTCAACAATCAGAACACAATGCGCATGCGTGAATTTTCAACGCCAGTTACGGTAACGCAAATGCGTGAATTTTTCTACGCCAGTTGGGGTAACGCTATGCAGATTAGAAATTTTTAATTTCCTTTATTCTGTGTTATTTTAATTCAAAAGTACTTCAGAATGAATCTGAAAAATCGATTAATTAACAATGTTTGATTTTAAATGCATCAAACATTAAGAAAATAAACAGAATCCTTTGAAATGATCGACCGAAAAATGTTAACCCTAGCCTCATTACTGTTGGGAAAAAAAAAAAAAAAAAAAAAAAAAAAAACTGAAGCCTTACTCATTTGGCGTTGGGGAAAATGAAGATTTTTTTGGCGGGAAAGTTAATTTTTAATTAATAATTAAAATTCTAATTAAAAATTTTAAAAAATGGACCCCAGGTGCACATTCCCGACCTCCAAGGTATACATGTACCAAATTTGGTAGCTGCTGTAGGTCAAATGTTTTGGCTTGTAGAGGGCCAACACACACACACACACACATTGAGCTTTATATAAGTATAGATAGAAGACAGGAAATCCATTTTTTGCTTCAACACATTTCATTAAAATTTGCTGAATATCTAACGCAGCTTGAATTTCTGATGTTTTTTCTTATTAAATATTTTTCATTTTTTGATTTATTTTCTAATGGTAAAATCTTATAAAATATTTTTGATTTGAAATGAGACATGCCGGATTTTTTTTGTTAGAAGTGAGAATATTATATCAAAACGGATTTTATAATTAAATTATGAAGTCTTTGCTAGTATTTTTTACATATGATTAATAAGAAAAAAATGATTGAAACTCAACTATCATGTCCTGTTGATATTAGCTTAACAATCTTTTATACATTTTTAAAAATTTATTTCGCAGACATAAAGCATTTCCGCGGGAAAGTAGATTTTAGCGGAGTTTTGGACTCGAATTTTATTATTCTTGAGATGGATTAATTTATTTTTTTATATAATAATTTTACAATATTTTTAAAATCTCAAATAATTTTGCATAAATTTATTAATGTTTTATTGTTCAATTAATCATACTTATTTTACTCCTTGGTTTTAATGTTTGTCAAAATACTTTTTTTATTACTTTTTTTTAAATTTCTGTCATGTCTGGTTATGGATTCTTTTATGAAACTTGCTTATTCTTCGCGAGCCGCGCGCTGAGAATGAAAAATCGTTTGCCAAACTGGCAGTAGACTGAGAAGGGGAAAAACAGACGATAGTGGAAGTTACTTGAAAATCGAATTTTGAATGTAATAAATTTTAAAGATCAGCAAAATAGTTTAGTATTTATAAAAACAAACAAATATGAGAGTAAAACAATTTTGACTTAAAATTTGGAAAATTCCTTTGTTTTTCTAAAAAACTTTTTTGAAAAAAATTATGTTACAAGGTTTTATTTTTCTTTTACACAATCCTCTCAATTAAAAAAAATAATAGATTCTATATTTTAAAGTTCAATTATCTTTACAGGTGTTTGGAGAAGGTGGCATGTTGACTTGTGGCGAGCAGAGACCTGTTGGAGTGAGGGCTCACAATGCTAAGGGTACGACGGCTGTACCCATCTTCTTTTCGTTCGCTTCTCGGTACCAAGAATCGTATGAAAATGAAATCGAACATTTCTTGAATATCTATCAAGGTGAGAGTTCTTTACAGTACGTTAGTTGTAAAGTAATTTATCTAACCTAGCTAGATAAATTACTTATTAATTAAATACTTAAACTTAAAAGATTGATTTTAAATATTTTCGCTTATGTTTAACTACTTTTTTTGAGAAAATGTTGTTAAAATGAGTAGAATGTTATATAGAATTGGAAAAAAAAAGAAAAAGAAAACCATAGATGTAATATTTTAACAAGATTTTTCGAAATATCTTGCATTAACTGAAATATGTCAGCTTACGTTTATGATGATTAGGAACTACTATGTATTTCTGTATTACTTTCACGTGTATGTAACGTGAATATGTATAATGAGTCGGAAAATTTGTGATTAGCTGTCATACAGTGCAAATGACAATTCTTAATTACGCCAAATGTAACTACTTTGAAAAAAATATTTTTACATATTTTTTCATTTAAAAAAGCATATGTTTACATTTACTTATTGTGTTTATATGACGTGCGAAATTAATTATTAAAAAAGTAGTTTCTCATTAGTTTACATAATCTACAAAGCATCACACTATTTTTTATTCTTTTTGCCTCTAAAACCAAGTGTCTGTGCTTACTTGCGTGTTTATATGAAGAATAAACTGACTATATAAAAAAATAACATTAATAATAGGCGTATTTACAGTTGAAAAACATATTTGAATGGTAAATTATGTAATAATATAAGTACTTAAAATAAATTTTAAAAATGATGCCATGTCGAGGAAATAATTTAACACAAATGGGAATAATGCCAAACATAAATGATATTTACAGTAGATATTCTATCTTGACTATAGATATTCTTATAGTAGTTTTCTGATAGCTTTAGAAAGTAACTTAGATAAGATAACATGGTCTATAGTAAGTTACGGGTGCTTCTTTAAAAATCGATGGCGAATAAAAAGAAAATTCGTTTTACATTATGCAAGAAAATATGTAATAGAACATTAATATAGAACTAATAAGCCCGCAGGTTTGCTCTTGAAATTTTACTTTTTTATTGATTTAACTCTTATCTATATCAAATTTCTGATACTTATCTTATTTTTCGAACTATATCCATTTTTCTACTGATGTATGAATACAGTCTTAATAAGCCTTGTATAATTGTAGTTAAACGGCTGACTTTCCCTTTAATTTTTAAAAAATTCTTTAATTGGAAATTTTGAAAAATTATAGTAAAAATATTTTAGGTGCACATATCAATTTAGTAGGATTTGTATAATATATTTATGTGTTCTTAGAAATTTAATTAATTTATTTTCATTATTACCCCCAGCAAGAAAGCATGCTTACAAAGCTTTTTCAAAGCATTTGAAGTTGTGAATCTTCCATACACGAGCCAATCAAAACACACAACTCCTGGGTAAATGAACCAAATAAAATGTTTTGTTCCTAAAGTTTATTTAAGTTGCTTATACAAACTGAAATTTTAACTTTATTTAAGTAAAGTAATTTTCGTCATTTATTTTTTTCAATTAAACTGTTCAACGCTCCAAAAATTATTTCTATAAAACATTTTTTATTGTTAATAACAGTGAAAAAAAAGATTATATAGGTCTTAATTTATGGATACCTTGAAAATAATCACTATAAATTAAAAGTTTTTACCGAAAAATATAGAAATAATGTTGAAAATTTTAGCATCGAATTGTATAACATCAACTTAAAGATTTTTTTTTTATGTAATAGTTTACAACATGGATGATGTTTACGTACTTTATCATTATAATTACTAGTATTTAGTATTATTACTCAGTTATTACTTATATTACTATTAATTAGTAATAATACATTTGTAATGGTTCACAAGATTTGTTTTACATTAGTCTGTAAATTTCTCTATAAAAGAAAGAATTAAGGGAATTTCTACTACTTTCTATTTCTTTCCATATATGAACATAAACACTTTCAAACTAAAGAATCCTTTGATATAAATAGTTTCCTCATACTTTCGGAAATTTCGTATATATATAAATATATTTGATTTTTTATCTGATGAATAATTTATATATATCTATCAACAAAGAGGGCATTTATGCTCGCACGGAAGTTAATTTTGTTAATATGATAATTTTGTTTGCTTCATAAAATTCTTTCTTTAAAGGTCATCCTGAGAAATAAAGCAATGAAAGTCACGAGGTCGCTACTTTCTAAATTTAGAAATTAAATCGCTTCGCTAATTTTTTAAATACTTTGGATTAAATGCTACAAAAAATTTGAATGATTTTTGAACATCGAATATTTTAGTTTAGATCAGCTTAATATTCCAAAAGTTTATTTTCTGATAAATAGCTAAATTTTAAGTATATATATATATATATATATATATATATATATATATATATATATATATATATATATATAAACAATAAACAATCTATCATCCTTTTTTTATTTCACACACAGGCTCTGAGGAATGCAGTGTTGATGGAAGCTGCATTTTAGCCGTTTCTAAAATAGCCGCGGCTTGTGAAGAGTCAGCTCGCAAAGGAAAAACTGTTTATCTCGACTGGGGAAAGGATCAAAATGGAGTGAATGAATCTTAACAGTGCTAACTACGCATAAAAGACTTTAGACATGTTTAATCTTGCAACGACATTTTAAAATGGGATGTAAGACTGCATCAGTCATCCAAATGTCACTAGGAAGCAGAGGCTTTCCGCTAGAAAGTATAACAATTTTGCTGCATGTACGTATGCGGAAACAAAATTCATATTTATTTTCGATGTATTATTTAATAAAACGTGGACATTTTATTTTGTGATTGTATCTGATGGAATATTTATTTAGTCTGAAAGTGTCATTTGAAAATAGATTCGTTAGAAATAAAATTTAGTTGCTATAATGCATATCATATCATCAGCAAATTTTCGTATTTTTAACCATTCATTCTATTAGAAACGTTAATTTGTAACAATTATTTCTATTTCGCAAGGAATATAGCTTTCTAGCGGAACATCACGTAATATAATTTTGTTTAATTATCAAAAAATAGTTATTTTGTGGTGCTTTTACATCTAAATAATTAAATTATGTATTGTTTTAGGTGCTTGCATGTATTTTGATAATTTTTTCGCTTTATAAAGGCATTTATTGAGAAAATTAGTATAATACATATCAATAAAAATATTTTCCATCATTTTCTACAACTTTTTCCCATTTCCGTCCAATAACCAATTGATTGTCTTCAAATATTTTTGGTCCCCCAGGCCATTCTTTGCAATTAACATAGAAATCACCACTCTTAAATCGTTGAAACCAAACCGACGATTGGGATAAGACGGAGCAGCATCACCACAAGTTTCTGAAAGTGTCAGATGGGCTTCGGAGCAGATTTCTTCAAATCAAACAAAAAAAAGAAAAAAAGCAGTGAATTGCAATTTGGAGCGTTTCATGATTGGGGTCCTTATACACAGAATAACTCAATAATACTAAATGGAAACTTTCAAAATGATGATAATAAAATAATAGCTGGTAAAACCCAAAACTATTGTCGTTTATATAGATACTCCGCATGTTTCCCAATAAATATCGCTGATTCAAATACATGCAAGCACCTAATATTTTTATCCAACAAACTAGAACTATTTTTTATCCAACAACTATCCATAAAATTAGAATAGAAAACCAAATATTTATTTGAGAAAACTAGTTTTTTTAATCTGCTATTATAGTATCAGAAGATGAAATGTACTGCATGTAAAATTTGTAGAAATGTAATAAAAATGGTGATAGGGAAAATTTCTAATGAGAAAATACTCAAATTAATTTTTACTTAAGAAACATTTTTTTCTTTGCACATGGTTTGCTATTTATTGGATGTTAATGAATTTATTGTTCACGCATAAACCGCTAAAATATTTAAAAAGATAAAAATTTCTTAGCCTTTAAGTAAAAATATTTTCGTCAAGCTGAATTTGAAGGTAAATGAACAAAATAATTTGATGTTATTTTAATTTTTTTCCGCTAAAAATACTTTGGAAAAGAAATGAGAGAATCTCAAATCCTAGGAAAAGCTAAAAAAATTGCTAGAACGCTCTCTGGTATATAATTCAGTAACATGAATTATATACCTATAATTCATGTATATTATTATATAATATCTGGAACAAACTTGGAATGAAAATACATTTTTTGATTAATACAGATATGATCTTTACAAAATATATACAAAACGATTAATCAATTTCATCAAATGTTTTATTTTATTACATCTTAAAGAGAAAGGCACAAATTAAAGGGATAAAAGGTTCGCAAACAAGATAATTTTTACATGGCCAATGCATTTATGTAAAAATCTGAATTAAACTGTCTTATATGTATGATATATATTATAAAATTGCTAATACATTGGGTTTTTACAAAAATTTTCACATTATATTAAATTTGAAACGTTGTAATTGATAATGATATTTTGAACAAGGAGCCAAAAATTGGAGTTTGAAAGCCGCATGTGGTTTTAAAACAAGATTGATCTCCAAAATAAAAATGTTTTCAGCTGGATGTTTCTTATTTTGCTGAAACATAATTAATATTTTGATAATTTTATTATTACATTATTTACTTTTTTCATGCGGAATTATATAAAGAAAAATTACTGTCATAATTAAAAAATTCAATCGCAGGATTTTGATAAATCTCCACATTTTCAGTCGCATCGAGTCCCGTATGTTCATTTTTCGAACTATATCCCTATCTACAAAATAACTTTAAAAAGTAACTAACACTATGATATTAATGCTGTCTTGAGGATAATTTTTCATTTAAAATTTGAAACAATGATAAAACATTTTATTTTTGTCTTTTTTTTTTGTGCACCTAAATTTCAAAAAAATTACCCAGAAATTATTTCGGAACTAGAAAAAATAAATACGTGGGTGTAGCATTATAAAATTTGGTATTTAGAAAACATTTCGTTGCTCATTTAGTCTTACATTAGCGCAAATTTTGCACCAGCATTATTCAATTCATAATTTTTTTTTTCTAAAAAGAAACTTTTTTTTAGAAATATGCGTTAACTTGAAGGTACATGTAGACAAGATTTTCATAATGATTTGCCAAATTTTGATCTGATATTATTCAATTATAAGAAATGAATGTAACAATCCACTTCCCGTTTTAATGAGCGATATTCTTGGTGTACCATTTATCCAAAGGGTCACAATAGGAAGACTGCTCTTTGAAAATAATGTATAAAATACAGCCAGTGATTTGTTATACAAATTAATGACTAAGCATATTACGGATGTTAAGTTACAGTTCAATGATTTATGAGTAATTCAATTTTTATTGAGTGTTTGAATGAAGTCAATTGATACGTATGTGCTATATGCCAAAGGCGCTGTACCAATTTAATTTTAGAAACCTTTATGTATCGTACTGGTGGAAAAGTAAACTTGCTTTCTAATTAAGACAACGTGTTGCGAAATTTTTCTGCATATGCGTCATAGAGTTTGACGATAAGTAAATTTATTCCACGTGGTTTCAGAATTATTTTTCAGTATAATAAACGTTTTTACGCAAACGCAATAATTATTAGCTTTTCTCTCTCTTTAAAGATTTCATAGAAACATTAAAATTGAGTAGGGTATTCTTAACTAAGTTGCTAAAGACATAAATCGAACTAAAGGGTAAGCCAGCATGAAATGAAGGATTTTATGTTTCTCTAAGATCTTTTTCACTTGGCCAAGTCTTAGTTTATTTTAAATTGCTCGAAAATGTAGTTAGGAATTTTTGCTCGTACGGAATTCGGCTATTCTTGTGGCTATTAAGAGCCTTTATAATCTCGAAAGCCTTTGGCGAACTGTTTCTTGACTATAAACCACTGGCAGATTTCCTAAAGAACGTTCTTCAATTTTCGATTTTTTTTTTTTTGGAAATGTTTTATGAACGAAGTTTATGATTCGGACTGTGACGCAGAAATAGTTTGTGCCGGGCCATTTTAAGTGTAGGTGAGTGGTAACTCAGCATTTATTTGCTAAAAAAGTATTGAAATTTAAATTAAAATGCATTTTAGATTTTACGCATAGTTTTTTTTTTATGTATATGAAATATAGAGGAAGCAACATAATGGTTACAAAAATTCGAGCTTGAATTTGACGAATCTCGATGTTTCAAACCTTCCCAAGTCCAAGAAAATAATATTTTTGGCATTATGTTTGTCTGTCTGCCTGTGAACACCATAATTCAAAAATGTCTTGAACTAGATGGCTGAAATTCGACATATCAATTGACCAAATAATGATAAATACTTTAATAAAATAATAATAGCAACATCGAAAATCAATTTCAGTTTCACTTCATTAAAATATATTGTTGCAAAATATTCTTAAAATATTTTTAAATAATTATTACAAACAGGTAAACAAAATTATACATTAAAAACATTGATATCCTTAAGCAGAAAATTTTCTTTAATTTAAAGATTAATGACAGTTAAATTTTTGAATTTTGATCTGCTTTATATTTTGAAGTTATCCCGGAAAAACGTAGAAAATTCTCTTGATTAATTAACATTTTAATAAATAGTTTCGAGGTACACGTTCCCATTTCAAAAATATGTTTGTGCCAAATTTTGTATCCATATGTTAGATAATCAGTTCAGTAGAATCCATTTTGCTCTCTACTTGTCATTTTTCTTTTGTAATTCAAGTGCAGGCAACAGAGGTTTATGGCTGTTTAAACAGATTTCAACCTAGATCTGGCAGTGTAGCTTTTTGTTAAAATCAATCTAGATCGCTTTAATCCAGACAAAAGAATATGGGTATCCCATATGTTTCCTTACAAGTGGAGCAAAAGAAATTCCATGAACATCAATCGTTAACGGTGGCTGAAAATGAGAGATTAGCAACTATGAAGCCGATAACATTAAACTATGTAGATATGACACTAAACGTATATTTTTGAGTACATATAAATACATCGGTTCTTGACCAAGAACTATTAATAATATAATGTTAGCCGCGATCGCAATAAACGGTGTCCACTGTATTAGAAGAACTGGGTAGTACAAATAAGATCGTTTCAAGAAAATTTTATAAAGGAATTTTATAGGAGAATTTTATTTTTGTTAAATATATATCTTTTCCATATATTTAACAAAAGTATGTTTGAAAGCAGCTAAAGGTTTTAATTTAATGAAAACTTGGTGTGCTTTAACGTGTTAAATGTATTTTTTCATCTTAGTTCGTCTAGAAAAAAGTCATTCATCTTTCAGCTTGAATTGGATTTTTTTATGTTAATAGATTTTTATAAAAAATATTACATCATCATCAGAAAATGAATAGATTCAGCCGTAATCTGCTTCATCTTTGCCTCATCTATTCAGTCCTTTAATGTACCGACTTGTTGAGATAATCTTATAATTCTTAAAATTCCGTATTTTAAAGTACCTGTTTTTTTTATTATTTTATCTATCATCATATTTTTCAACTCATATTTTATCAGATTTGTGACGTAATTAAGAATAATCTTTCAAAGGGTGGATCGGTAAGCACTGTCGATCACTTTTCTGTGATCACAGCGAAAGTTGGGACTAACTAAAACATTGCAGTACCTAGTAAGTAATTAAAAAAATCTCTTATTGTTTGAATAGGAAAATGTTATGTATTAATAACATAAAAATTACAATTAAATTATGAAAAATTATAATTATTTAATTAATTATTTATTATATATTCTGACTGTAAAATATAAAAATTTTAAAAGTATTGAAGCCCAATGGTTTCTGTGCCATGTAGTTTTTTTTTAATGTAGAGAGATTCTTATTTTTACAATAAATAATCATAAAATATTTTCTTATTTACCTTCCTTATATCGAAAAAATATTAATAAAAATGATTTATGTTACCCTACGTAATTAGAAATGAGATTTTTACTTGTCATTTGGTTACATATATATAATAGTTTTCTTGTATAAAATAAATAATAAATTTAACGGGAAACATATTTTTTTTTCGAAAATTTAAAATATTTCTTGACTTTGGCAACTTCAATATATTTTATGTGCATTTAAAAAATTAGAATTTTCAGAAAAAGAATTGAAATACTAAATTAGAAGAGTGTAAAAAATATTCTTCAGATTTATTTATTTTTCAATTTAAAAAAATGCTAATTAATCTAAAAAATTACTTAAATTTCTTATCTTAAATATTAAAATTTCAGTTAAAATACCATTCCACGTGCAATAATTTTTCTTTGACTTAGCTTTCTAAAACTCAAAAGAAGTAGCATTTTTTAAATAAAATATAAAATATTTACTCTTTTAATCAGTTTTGAAATAAGACGACATTTACGTATTAAAATTCTGTTATAACCATTCTTAAACGAATACAAAAAAAAAAAAAAAAAAAAAAAAAACGTATGTGTGATGAAAAATACAGCGGCTATCAGTGTGAAAGAGTCTGTTTCATCTTAATTTAATAAACAAACTCACAATCACTCGAGTTGTCAATAACTGTAACTGTTATAGAATTTTTAATCTTTCAATCAAAGATAGTATAAGAATTTTAGTTACAAAAATAATATTTTTATCATTTATAAGATGCTGCTTGCAGAACTGAGCATCATTTTTAAATCATTTTATTTTTCTAAATCATAATTTTCCTGGCACTTTTTAATAATATTAACGACACAGTTCCTTTGCTTTTCATAGCTTAAGTCTGAGATGGCCAGATCTCAAGTTGGAGACAGCTTACCTGAAGTAAGATTTGCTATCTTTGGTCTTGGAAGGATAGGAACCATTCACTTAAATAATCTCAGAAATAATTCTAGAGCTAGAATTCTTTACTGCGTAGAAGAATCAGAAGAAGCAACAAATTTTGTAAAAAACAAATGGAGATTGGGAGAAACCGGCACATCTTTCATAAAACCTTCTGAGAAAGATAAGGTATTCCAAGATGAAAGGTAAGAATATTTTTTTTAGTTCAGCAGTGAAGTTTACATATATTCCTTTGAGAAATTTGAAGTAAACAGTAAAGTAATATTATGAAAACAAAAGGTTCTAGTGTAGATTTGGGTGCTCCTTCAATTGGTGACAAATTTCAGCGATGAAGCACTACTTCTGGTTTCCATAATGTTTTGCTTTCATTGATGTTACTGTTGGGTTACCGACCAAAAATCCCCTTGGTGCCAATCTTGGCGTAAAAAAAATCGGCAAAAAATCAAGAGGCACCCAATTGTAAACTTTTACCAAACAAGGATAGTTGTATCTGTTTTTCTCGTGTAGTTTTGAGTGCTCTGTCTGACACTTTCTGTCTTCATGTCAAAGATTGCGGTACGTGTCGGTTTTAAAGCGCCAATTAAAAATTTCTCCAAATTATAGAAATATACTCAAGTACATCTTAAAAACGCTATATAAATTTGGACGATTGAAATCGCTAAATTGGCGAATTTTTTTCTTGGCCCTTTTTGTTCACCGTTCCAACCAACAAGGCCAAATTTCAGAAATAATTCTGGAGTTAGAATTCTTTACTGCGTAGAAGAATCAGAAAAATTCGGTTTTAATGGTGACCAAAAAACACCAAGAAAATATTTCGCAATAATAAGTATATCCAAGTACGGTATAAAAACGCTATATACATTTTGATGATTAAAATCACTAAAGTGGCGAAATTTTTTCTTGACGCTTTTTGGTCGTCGTTACAACCGAAAAGTACCTTGATTTATGTTAAGTATTATTTATAATCTATAACCTTTAATAGAGTTACATCTTTAACTCTTGCTTCATATAAATTTCTGCCACATTGCTAAGCCCCTATTTGACCAAGATATGCTATACAATTTTTTCGCCAACACCATTACATACGCAATAAACAATTATTTCATTCCTATGCGTAGTAAATACATCAACAACGCTTATAGAATGGTTATAAAAGGTTTATATTGTACAATTATTTTATTAATTTATAGCAATTTGAGGTTATTATCAATTTATGAGATTTTCTGAAATTTTTATAAGGAAAAAATAATAATAGTAACACGCTGAATTTCGAATCATTGTCGTGGCAATCATTAGATAATTTTCGGGTTAGATTTAAAAACACAAAAGGATTGACAAACCTGATTTTTTTTAAAGATATAGCTTGTCAATTTTTATCGCCTAGCAAAATCGTTAGCTTCGAACAATGACGCTTCAGTATCTCGCTTAATAATAAAAGAGAAATTATGTTTATTTTTGTGTATCTGCGGCCTCCCTACAGACTAGACCATTTGATTTAAAACTACCTAATTTGCCAAAAATATACTTTGGAATGTGAGAATATTCATTTCGAAACGATTTTTTGAAAATTTGATTATTTAAGATTATTATGACATTCTTTTTCGTTAGCCGTTGCATGAATTATCGTTCAAAATTATTTGTACACCATTTTATAGTTTTATAAAATGTCATTTTTCTGTTACCAGTTTAGTTGTAACTTAATTTTTTTTTGAATTTCGATAAATTTAAAAGTTTTATTTACATAATTCTTAATAATATTTCAAAGCAATAAGGAAATTAGAACCTATTTAATTATTCTTTTTAATATTTAATCGTGTGATTTTCTTACATTATTGAAAAATGGAATTCTGCTTATCGCTAATTACAACCAGCGATTAAATACTTGATCATCCAAATATTTACGTTTTTTTGGTACTATGAGTATCATGGGTTTTAAACAATGCAAGTGCTTTGTTGTTTTGCCATAGTTTGCTACTTTTAAATTTTTCCTTTATAGAATCAAAGATGCCAAATTATGCTTAAGAGATTGATTTGAAATTAAATAAAGCGGAATATTCCAAGTGAATCCGCTTGTTGCTAAGACAAATAATAGCATTATATATTACAAATAATTATTGATTTTAGTTTCTACTAATAATAAAGATGAAAACATTTGCTTCTCTGTATATATGTTAGAGCTCCACAATCCAAACCGTTTGACTTAGAGCTATTAAACTAGGTAAATGTATACTTTGGGGGTTGGAGAAGTGCATCTCAAAGCGATTTAAAATTTTTTTAATTAATTAAAAAATAAGCGAAATTTTAAGCATTTTTTCAAGATAACTCGAAAATATTAGAATAGAAAAATGATATCTGCAGCATCTTAGCCTTTAAAAATTATTTTTCCATTATAACAGAATTTTTTGTGATACAAGTTTTCTTTCTATTTTAAATTTATTTTTATGTACTATACTAGCCGCCTTTGGCATTGCCGGTTCGCCAATCTTAATGTTCGTTTAAATTTTAATAATTAAATACTTTACACAATTCCTACTTTAATAAATTCTTCATCAAAATATTTTTAAACTTCAAATTTTGATAGTCATATAATTCATTCATAATATTACAAAGACCTTCAGTCAGAACGTAATATGTATCTCTCTAATTTTCTGTTAGTTCTCGTAGAATTTATGCTTTAAATAAAAGTGGAAAGAATTAATCTGCAATTAATATAATAATATTTTTTATTGAAACAAGCATTTTTTTATAATATGATTACTGATAACAGAGTCACTGAGCGTTTAAACTTTATGGGCACTAAAGAATATCTTTCTTAATTTATGTAATATCTCAAGAATTTGTCAACAAAATTTTCTCAGATTCATCATGAACAGATAGATTAATTAACAATGTTTAATTTTAAATGCATCAAATACTAAGAAAATAAAATAATGAATCTTTTAAAATAATCGGTCCAAAACAGGTTTAAAATAACTACTTAAAAAACGATGTACTTAAAACTATAAGCATATACAAAAAAAATATATAACTAACATAAATACAATTTAATTACAAAAGCATACAACTAACCAAAAATAATTTAAATCAAGAATCATCCGTTGATAATATTGTCAACAATCAGAACACAATGCGCATGCGTGAATTTTCAACGCCAGTTACGGTAACGCAAATGCGTGAATTTTTCTAGCCAGTTAGGGTAACGCTATGCAGATTAGAAATTTTTAATTTCCTTTATTCTGTGTTATTTTAATTCAAAAGTACTTCAGAATGAATCTGAAAGATCGATTAATTAACAAAGTTTAATTTTAAATGCATCAAACATTAAGAAAATAAACAGAATCCTTTGAAATGATCGACCGAAAAATGTTAACCCTAGCCTCATTACTGTTGGGAAAAAAAACAACAACAACTGAAGTCTTACTTATTTGGCGTTGGGGAAAATGAAAAGATTTTTTGGCGGGAAAGTTAGTTTTTAATTAATAGTTAAAATTCTAATTAAAAATTCAAAAAAAGGAGCCCCAGGTGCACATTCCCGATCTCCAAGGTATACATGTACCAAATTTGGTAGCTGTAGATCAAACGGTCTTTTCTGTAGAGCGCCAACACACACACACACACACACACACAAACACACACACACACATTGAGCTTTATATATAAGTATAGAAGTATAGATTATACGAATTTATATTTCACTGCTGATACGAAACTCAAACCGCTCGCGAAGTTGCTGCTAACATTTCATTCTGTTTATGTTTTTTTGTTTTTCCCCCCATTTTTATCAAGATACGGTTTATTTTTTCTATGTTGAGTAGGTTTTAATATTGGGCATGCTTTTAATAAATTTTTTTATATGTTATCATATTTAAAAAGATTTAAACTCAGAACCCAGTAGTGTAGGAGAAATTTTAAAATACGGCTACTTTTTCCTGGGATATAATTTGTCCGATGCATAGGTACGATACGTATCTATCAAAATTCGAAGTTAAAAAATTATTTTACTGTAAAAACCATTAAAACCAAGTTACACAAAAGTTTTAATTGAAACTTTTAGCAGCCATTAATCTCGGCAAACCAATAGGCCGAAAAGTGGCTAGCTAAAGTATAAATTTTTCTGAAATTCTATATTATTTTCACAAAACAAACGTAGCAAATTACAACAATAAGAAAATAAATTGCGTGATATCACAGTCACATGACGAATGAAACTTGAACAACATCCAAACTCTATTTTACGCCATTTTTAAAAAAATCTTTTCTATGACATCAAAGCCCCTCTTTGAAAGATAAACAAGAGATCGCCAAAATGCATCGGTGCTTTTTATTTCATATGATTATCTCTATCTTTATTAATACTTCTGGCGGCATAAAGTATGTGAATCTTTTAACTGACAATATTTCTGTCACAGAACGTAATTTATATTCGTAATTTGTAGGAGAAAAAAGTTGTATATTAAATTCTTTTCAATTTTCTACAATGACGTGCCTAATGCATTTTTCATAAAATCATTTTAGATGCAAAATTAAAAAAAAAAAAACTAGGAAAAAGAGAATTGTTAAAAGTAAAATCTCAATTCAAGCTAGTTTATTTTTCAAGGAAAACACGAGATAAAAGTTTTCTAGGAACAATTTTGAATTGTTTTCATTTTTCATCTAAGTTTAACTCTGCATTAAACATAATTGAAAAAAAAAGTGGATAACTAAACTAACAAAAAATTTATAAGAATTAGGTGTAAAAAGAATTCTAGGTTTTGCTCCAACCCTCAAGTGGTGCTTTTGCTATACTTGACTGTCTTTCCAGCCATTCATTTGGATGCAAAAATTTAAGAAAAAGTACTGTAACGAAATTAATACTAACGATTTCCATATAATTTTCAGTTCATAATTTTAAAAAGGATTAAAATTGAAAAATTTAGCATTATTGTATTAAGATGGATATCAAATAATAATTAAGTGAATTAATAAGTCTTAAGCTTGAATTAATCTTGGTAACATACATTAGTACTGAGTCGATTAGTCTTTTTATATAGAAAAAATAAATTAAATTAGCTAATATAGATTTTGTAATACAAAAATCTATTTATATTTGGTAATATTATAATTGTGATGCAAGCGAACTGATACATAATTTGCATATTTTAACATATTTTTATTATATAAAAGATGATATACTTTTAATACTCTATATAATATTAATTTTTGATTAGAAGTTATCTAGAATAAAGGAATTGAAATATGAATAATTTAAAACACAATTATAGAAAGTTGTGACATGCGAATGACTAAAAAATAATATTTACCCATTCGAAAGACAGCTCTTTCATACTTGACAGCTGATGCATATTTTCACAGATATATTGTTCGAATAAAATATTTCCAACTATATTTTCACTTCACTAATACAAATAAATAACTAGTCTTTGTAAAGTAAGCTAGAACGAATAGGAAAAAAAATCTAGTTACTGAAGCACTACAAATTTAAAATAATTCTAATTTCTATCGATGTTTTTCGAAGCAAACGATATCAAAGCTCATGAGTGCTGCCAGGTGCAAACAAAAAGTTAAAATTCTTCTAAATGCAGCAGACATTGCCACGTAGAAAAGAAAACATTTTATCAAAAATGTTAAATTTAATTATTCACGATTATTATGAAAAAATGATGTTGAAAGTAATTATCGAATAAACTGTTTTATTAATGAATGCAATACTTACATTTTAAAGGATATTTATAAAAATAATATTAAGTCAAAAATTCAAAGCAAATTCTTATTATTTAAAAATGATTAAGGGGAAAAAAAGTATATTTTTTCTTAATATTTCCATCCGATATATTTTTAATAAGAAATATTTGCTGTTCTGACTTTTATTTTTAGTAAATTTACATTCTTAAGAAAATATAAATATTTTTATTGAATTATTATTTAGAACCCAAGTCATTTAAATATTTTACAAGAAAGATGACCAAATTATTTGAATAAATTGAAGAATAAAGCCAAAATTAAGTGATCCATATATAAAATCATATACTTGCAAAAGAATTGAAAGTTATAAAATTACTTTTGTGTATTGATGTTATACAAACAAGGGTAAATTACAATTTCAGAAAAATTTAGAGGGAGTCAATTTGTGTTAAATTGAAGTTACATAACAGAAAAAAAAAGCAGCCTATTTTAAACAAGGTCAAATTGTTACAACATATGAAACATAGTCTATCATATTTTTTGGATATTGTGTAATATTTTTGAATAAAAAAACAGGGTTTATTATTCGATTTTGAGAACTTTTTAGTGCAAATGATAATTACAATTGTTATACAAAAATGTGCTTTAAGGTCCCACTTTAAAAAATGGAATTATTAAAAGATTGGATTGCGAAAATTCTAAGAGAAATTTTAGGTTTTCTTATTATAGATCGAAAGGTTCCTCAACATATTTGTAATTATATTTATGTACTAAACCAATGAAAAGTAATAAGTAATCTATTAAAAATTTTAAACAAAATTAGCTAAATATATTATAAATTTTAAACAGCTGAATACGATTTAAACAGTGTTTTCTTATGTTGCTAGAAAAACAAGATAATAATAATAAAAATTGTAAACAATATGAAATATATAAGACGGAATATGCATGTGTATTATATTAAGTATCCAATGTATGCACTTCGATTTTTTTTTGGAGCAGTATAGCCAAGGTTGGATCTTACGCCAAAAAAACCTAAAATAAATCAAATCAATTGGATTATTCTATGATTGAAAAGAAGAAGCAAAAACCAAATAATTATTTCAAACAGTGGGAATTGTATTTATTCTTACGAGAAGCAGTTGCAAATCTGAATCGATAAGGTCATGTTATTTGTATTACACA
>JAPMOR010092364.1:101188-167493 GCA_026543865.1 Argiope aurantia
ATTTGTTTTCATTAATAATCCAAACGCTTTGCGGGCTTTGATTTTCAGGGTTAATGCTGTTTTAGTTTGTACTCCAACTTTCGCTCATGAAGAATTAGTAATGAAATCTCTAGAATCAGGTAAATATTTATGAATTCAAACTTTATTAACAGTTATGAATATTCAATTCATAGACTCCTCATTATATGAGAAATGAAATTGTGTCTTTCATTTGCCATTTTTCATTGCCTCATGTTGTGCTATGATGTCGCCTTCTTTTTTTTCCTTCCACAAAATAATCAGTGGATTCCAAAATTAAATTGGTGTTATTCGTTTGACGTCCATTAGAAGAGCGTAGATTGTCACTATTAATTTTTCCGTATTTGTTTTCTTAACTTTAGATGCAATTTGAAATTACTTTCAATGAATTTATTAAATTTTCAAATAATTAAATAAATATTCAATGAATTTATTTTAATGATTTTGCTAAATTTTCAATTGATTTACAAACTTAACTCAACTAATTTATTTAATTTTCGATGTATCTAAAAAGAAAGTTCTATTAATGTTTATAAAGAATTTTCAATGAATCCATCTACATTCATGAGTGGTTTTCAATTTTCAATGAATAGCTGAATTCTAACTTCAATGAATAAATGAATTTCTACCTTCAACGAATAAAGGAATTTAATGAATAAATGAATTTCTACAATGAATAAATGAATTTTTACATTCAATGAATAAATGAATTTTTACATTCAATGAATAAATGAATTTCTTCAATGAATAAATGAATTTTTACATTCAATGAATAAATGAATTTCTCCCTTCAATGAGTGAATGAATTTCAATAAAATTTTTCTCATTTCTCAATGAATGAATTTACTCAATTCTCAATGAATGAAATTATTCCATTACTTCCAAAAGCTGGATAAATAAAGTAAAAGCGCGTGCTATATCACAATCAGAAGTGGACTTGAAATTTCAAGAGTTATGTTATCCGCGATCATAGAATATATTTCAGCCAGTGGAGTTGTATTTATAATTAATATTTCGCAAATTAATTAATTACAAATCTTCCCAATTAATTTATATCCACCTCTTTCATTGAATAAAGAGATATTTTACAATGCAGAAAAATAGTAATGGGTATCCCAAAATTAGAGTAAGATTTGAATTTGCCATCATTCGTACAGTAAAGTATTGGCAACAAAATTAAAAATATTGAAAAGCTGATAGTTTAGGGCTAGTAAAAATGGAGCGTTACACAATGGAACAACGTATTAACGCAAGATTCGAATTAAATAAATTACAGGGTTTTTTTCTTTAAGTTCTTATATTTTTATTGAACTGTAAAGTACACAGGATAGGGTTATGTATAAAATAACACATAGGGAAAACGACGTCCACTGCTTTGCTGGCACATAACTCTTTTGTCGAAATTTTCCATGACCATTTTGCATAAATGTGACCGAATTTCGTTGATGCAGTGTTGAAAATTCCAACAGTATTAAATCACCCTATCTAGGGGCCAATTTTCAAATTTTCGAACTGTTGCTGCCACTTTCATTATCTTTGAAATATTGTTAAACAATGAAAACACGTTGTTCTATCGTATAATGCTTCCTTTTTACTAATCCTAAACTATCAGCTGTCAAATGATATTTTTAAATAGGGTTGCCAATACTTTACTGCCCGAAGGGTGGCAAATTTAAATCTTGCATTAATTTTGGGTCACCCTTTATTTAAAGGAATTCGCGAATTTTCACTTAAATTTTTTTATGTGCATTTCACAAGTATGCCGTCATTTTGCTATTTTTTTCAGGCAAAGCAGTCTTCTGCGAGAAGCCCTTAGCTTTAAGTTACGAAGGAATCGAGCAATGCGTAAATGCGGCGGAAAAATATCAAAGACCACTGATGTGTGCTTTTAACAGGTAGTCGCAGATTTCCTATTTTTTTCAATCAGGTTATTAATAAAAATTTTGAAGTGTTTATTTTTTTCATTAATATATTAGCATTACGAAGACACATTTATTTTGATTATATCTATGTACAGTGGATATTGCATAGCTGTAATCAGAACTGTTTGTCATTAAACATGTCAAATATAAGTTAACACTATAACCACAAAATGAAGAGAGAAAGATAAATAAAATTCGGTATACAGAGTTAAGATCTATCGTGTAGACAGCTATTAAATTTTGAGCCAAATCCAAAAAGGGGTTTACAGTCTGTCAGTCTGTACTTTCAGAAATGTGCTGTAGTTCAAAATTGCAATAATTTAAAGGAATCAAATTTGGTATGTGAATACAAGTGCAGTTCTGCGTCAAATTTTTGTTTCAATCGTATGAGAAATCATGTCTAAAACACAACTCCGATTTTCGGTTATCATTAATTGCCTGCCAGGGATTAAGCAGTAAGAAAAACTCTCCAAGGATCAAGCGATAGATTCAGTAAAAATGCTAAATTCAGGTCAAAGTTTCACATATTTTGTAATTATTGCACACCATGGCGACGGAAGGTGTATATACGAGAATATATAAGAACGTTTTGAGGTGACCACTCTTGTTGGTTCTTAGTTTCGATGCGCAAATGCTGATATGCGGGACTCTGAAAAAAATGTGAACACTCATAGCATTCGCGATCTAGTTTAGGGGTTTCTTTCTTATGTAGGTAAGAGGCGAAGTAACAAGGATTATGAAAGAAAATTTCAGTGAAGCTAATCCCGTTGGTTCATATTATGACTTTGATCGGAATTTTTTTTTTTATCAGTATAAAGTGGTAACTTAAAAAAACTTCTTTAAGCTTTATATTCACAAAGGATTCTCCATTTTCCTTCAAACTATTTGAAAGTCAAATCATGAAACATGTCAGTTCATATTTTCAAAAAGAGATGCTTACAAAAATTTTTTTGTTTGTTATTTTTTGTATAGTTTTGAAAAATGATTACCTTGAACATTTTTGATACCTTCGGATATTAAACGCTTTCTCAGTCATTATACATTTGTGAAAATACTTACTGCATTTTAAAATTGAATTCCGACAGACGTTTCGATCCTGGTTTGAGGAGTTTGAAAGAGATAGTTGATTCAGGAGAGATCGGCAAATTGCAAGTGGTGAAAACATGCAGCAGAGACCATCCAAAACCTCCAGTGGAATATTTGAAAATATCAGGTATAGTATTGTATATATGTATCTATTCATTATTTTATTCATAAAAAAATAAAATCCCTATTCTGGCTTACGCTAGCTCAATAAATCCAAAACTATTTTGTGTGTATGATTGTATATGAAGCGCAACAAAATTCCTATCCATTTCAGTTGTTTGTTTCTT
The DNA here is from genome assembly GCA_026543865.1 of Argiope aurantia. Taxonomy (NCBI): domain Eukaryota; kingdom Metazoa; phylum Arthropoda; class Arachnida; order Araneae; family Araneidae; genus Argiope; species Argiope aurantia. The sequence goes on from JAPMOR010092364.1 coordinate 104,502, forward strand.
GTCTTGTTTCTAATTAATAAAGGGTGTCCCAAAATTAACATTATATTTGAATTTTCCACCATTCGTGCAGTAAAGTGTTGTCAACCCTATTTAAAAAAACCATTTGACAGCTGATAGTTTAGAGTTGGTAAAAATGGAGCATTACACGTTAGAATAACGTGTTAATGCAAAATTCAAATTCAATAAAATACACAGTTTATTTTTTAAATTGTTATACTTTTATTGAATCGTTAAGTACACAGGATAGAGTTACATATGAAATATATATTATATGAAATATATATTACATATGAAACAGCCTCTACAGTACTCTTTTGTCGAAATTTTCCCATGACCATTTTGCATAAATGTAGCTGAATTTCGTTGATGCAGCCTTAGATTTCCTCTTTGAATGCACACGTGCTTGTGGACTTGTTATCATAAACTTTGGATTTCAAATAACCCCGTAAAAAAGAAATCCAATAGTGTTAAATCACATGATCTATTGGGCCAATTCTCAAATTTTCGAACTGTGACCACCAGGCTTTCATTATTTTTGAAATATTGTTCAACAATGAAAACACGTTGTTCTACCACGTAACGCTCCATTTTTATTAACCCTAGACTATCAGCTATCGAATTGTTTTTTTAATTGGGTTGTCAACACTTTACTGCGCGAATGGTGGAAAATTCAATTCTTGTGTTCATTTTGGGACACACTTTACTAAGTTTTTCATATTTATATCCAATATTGTGGGCATGTTAAAAACCTTAAGCGAAAACAAGGGTATATAATTTTGTTTAAACTGACAAGGTAGGAATGCAAGAAGTCCAAAAATCCTTCTTCCCTTTGATTGTGCTTTTTAATTTTTTTAAAAAAAAGCTTAAAATATCTTCATGTGCAATTTGAATAAAGGTAATTTTTTAGTTCATTTCTTTGCATTCATAGAAATTAAATTTTTGCAAAATAAGAAAAAAAATAAAATCGGACATAAATTGTTTTTAAAAAATTCTGGAAAAAGTTTAATGTATTAAAAATTATATAAGAAAAATTAAATTCTGATATCCCATAAAATTCTTATCGCCCAATTTAATGCCATTCTTGTTTAAATGGATTTTTTTTCCATTTTTAGGATAGACATATATGACAGGATTTTGGAAATATTATTGTAGCTCGCTTACGGACACACAGGCACACACATGCGTGAATGATGCGCATTACACATAAGACATATATACAGACGTAGCAAGATGAATACTCTCATATAAAACGTATAAATCTATTTGTATATATACTTTAAGAGGACACATAACTTTAAATCCTCGAAAAAATTGTAAGAAGTTTGTTTAGTTTATGTATTATATCTTTAAAACAATACACATTAGAAACTCATATTTTCCCCTAGAAAATATCTATCATTTTTCTTATTGCACACATTAGAAGCTCCCATTTTTCCCTAGAAAATTATCTTTTTTCTTAATGCACTTATTAGAAGTTCCCACTTTTCCCTAGAAAATATCTATCTTTTTTTTTAATGCACTTATTAGAAGCTCCCACTTTTCCCTAGAAAATATCTATCTTTTTTCTTAATGCACTTATTAGAAGCTCCCATTTTTCCCTAGAAAATATCTATCTTTTTTCTTAATGCACTTATTAGAAGCTTCCATTTTTCCCTAGAAAATCTTTATCTTTTTTCTTATTGTATACATATTTTCAAACACTAACATTGATATCCATTTATTAAAGCGAGTGATAAATATGAGTAAACTTTTTAGAGAAAAAGTAAGTTAGTCATCTTGTGCAGAGGATTAATAATAAAATACTTGTCTAAACACAATATTTTAGGTATCTAAGTAGCCTAAATAATCAGTTTAAGAAATTGAACTACAAATTATTTATATTTAAATTAAACTTTTATTTTATATACCAACTTAAAACAAAATGTTAAAATGAATTAAATTTTTTTTAAAAAATTCAAACACCCAGAAATTTTTTTAAAGAGAAAATGTACAAGAAATTGAGATTTAGTATGTAGAGCATATCATAATGTATATTCAGTAAAAATTTCATACGAAAATATTTAATATTTGTTGAAATATTTCACGTGCAATACCAAAAAGAAAAAAAAAGAAAAATCACATTTTGAAATAAACAATATTGAAGTTATTTTTTTACTATAAATTAAAACATTTTAAATTCTAACTGTTTTAAAAGGCCTCAGTTTAAATATAATGAAATAGTACATATTTCATAAATAATTCTCGCACATACAATTAAGAAATTTGTAGTAATTGAAAGAAAGTGGTAGATATTTTCACAATGAGAAAAAAAGATGTTATTCTCGTAAAGCTCTCCTTAACAGATTATGCTTTTATTAAAATAATTTTTGATTTAAAACATTTAAGTAATTAACTTACTAAGTAGTTAAACTTACTAAGTAGTCCTTCTGGTTATATGTTGGGTCTTCCATTTTAGATTATTTCTAAATCTCAGAGAGCAATTTGGCTCTTCTCCTGACTTTCATTTTTTTTCATGTATCTAAAGGCAAAATATCTGCTGTATGTGTACGGATAAAATAAAACTGTGTTTTTTGATGTAACAATATAGTAAATTTTTTTGCTCTTTGCTAAGAATTTTTTATACAATACTAGCCGCCTTAGGCTACCAGCCGGTTCGCCACCATTACCGCTCACTACAATTTTCAATTAAATATTTTAAGTAACTGGTCTCTTAATAGATTTTCAAAGAAAATCTTTTTATTCTTCAAATTTTGATAGTCATACCAAACTTATACTGTTGCTTAGATCGTTTCGTTCAATTTTACTATATATATTTTGCTAATTTGTTGTCATTTCCGGTAAAACATCAACTTTAATTTAAAGTGGAAATGATGAAATTGCAATTAATATAAAGATATTTTTTAATAAAACCAAGCGTTTTATTTTATTTATCATCTTTATTGCTATTTATTTATTATTATTATTATTGAATATGAGTATTGCAAACAGAATCGCTCGGTATTTAAGTCTTATGTGAACTACAAAATATTTTTCATAATTTATGTAATATCTCAAAGAATATTTCAACAAAAATTTCTCAGATTCAGCATAAAATTCAGTTTTTAGTTTTGCTTTCAAAATTTAGAAAAACTCAACATTTTCATAATCTTAAGCCAATTAATCTTGAGAAACCTGCGCGCTGATTGGCGTATTTTCTTTGAAGCGATCGATGGAAAAACTAAAATTATCCTTTTTTTATTGAATAGTGATTTTTCAAATTTTCATAAATCAGTCAGTTTAAGTGATTGATTTAGTTGATTGAAAATTAACTCTTTTTATTTAAAATATTAGTGTTTCAATAACATTTTGTTAATCGTGATTTCCATAGCAGAAGCTTTATATAAAATCAAAAATTCGTTATTTATTTGAGCATTTATTGAATCAAGTTACATAAAATATAATCATTTTCCCTTTAGACCATTTTAGCAGATCTGTGTCTTACTAAAGGTTTACAAATTGGCTGTGTGGCCCTGATTTGAATGAATATCCTGTTTATATTAAACAAAACTTGCCTTAAAATAAAACTGATTTATTGGATTAATAATATAGAGAGTGTAAAAGATCATAAAATAATTTTTCTTGAATTTATTTTTTAGAAAAAAAAATAATACTTCTTATTTATTTCATTTTCTACAGACGATTTCATTTCCAAAAAGATTTAATTTATTTTTAATTGGAGCTTTAATCAATGTGACGGCAACACTTAGAAAACAGCTATTTTTTTCCCCATGAATGCGACACGTGATCGTGCAGCTTAAATTTTATTTTTATTTTGTACGAAAAAAATTGTTGAAAAATATATTTAAAATATTTATTTAAAAATTCATTAAAAATAGAAATTTAATTTTAAGGTTAAAACATTGGTATCATTTAAAAGATAAATTTTGAATGTTTAACTTCATATAAAAATCCTTTTTGTTCGATAATATTTTCGGAAGTTATAGCAGAAACTCGCCAAAATTTCGCTTAATTTTTAAATAAATAAAATTCTAATTAATTCGAAAAAATTACCCCCAGGTGCACATTTCCGACCTCCAAGATATACACGTGCCAAATTTGGTAGCTGTAAGTTGAACGGTCTGGCCTGTAGAGCGCCAACACACACACACACACATTGAGCTTTATTATAAGTATAGATATAGATATAGATATTGATGTATTAAATTGAAAATTCCTATTTGTTTAATGTTCTGCAGGTGGAATCTTCCATGACTGTGCTGTGCACGATATCGACTATATTTGTTGGATACTCGGTGAATATCCAGTGAGTGTATCTTCGTTCGCCCAAAACAATTTTGACGATATCAAGGCCATAGGGGACTTCGACACTGTCTCTATCATGATGAAATTCCCTTCTGGTGCATTGGCTGTCATTGATCTCTGTAGGCATGCCGTCTACGGTTACGATCAACGAGTAGAAGTAATTAAAATACATTTTCCTGAAGCTTATTTCTAATTAAAAATATGAGTTTCACTGTTTTATATTAAACTTTCAACTTGCCAAAAAAAAAAAAAAAGAAAAGAAGAAGAAGAAGAAGAAAGATAAGGAAATTTTTTGTATTTAAAAACTTTAACTTTTGCATTTAAATACGCAAAAGAGACTTTAATAATAAACTTTTTTTAAAAAAAGAAAAGATCGAATATCAATCCTATCAAGAAGTTAAGTTGAATGGTAGTTCTATTAAGTATACTGTATTCAAGAAGTCATGCTAGTTATCCTTAAATAGGTACTTAAAAAAATAAAGTTGTGATAACGTGCATGCAAACAAACAATTTTCGTCATAGAATGCTTGGTCTTAAAGGAATCGCAAGTACACCAGAAAACATATTTTAATGAAACCAAGAAAACGAGGTAAAAGCCCAACAATAACATTTTTTCTCAATTCATTAATATCACAAGTAAAAGAAAACTTAATTAATTCTATTTCACTTTATTTTGTTTTTTATTTGATAATTTGAAATAATTGCATTTTTATTTTTAATACCATTTAGTCAGATTGTTTAGATTCAAAGCGAGTCATTTATAACACCGTAAAACAGGCTGCAAGGCAAACAACAATTTACAATCAAGGCAAACAACAATTTACAATCAAGGCAAACAACAATTTACAAACTGCGAACCATCTACACATCCAGTTACTAACATGCTTATGACTTTCTCAATACCATTTCCTGGGGTTACCTATAGTGTTTGGACAATAACGGCAGATATTTCAACCCATTCCAAAAATTTATAGGATTTTATATTTGCAAATATTATTGATGCTTTCTCATGCAATAAATAAATTTAAAAAACACACATTTTAATCGTTAAAGAATACAATCTCGAAATGTTGCTGAATATCCACGTTCCAGACTTTTCTGAGTTTTTGAAAGACCATTTTAGGAATTAAACATGTTTATCTCAAATAGTAAAAATAACAGAAAGAGCATAACGAATGTAACTCTTTTTATCTTTGAATCAAAATTATAACCAAAATTTGAACCAAATTCCCCAATGTAAAATCCATCTGCTCGTCCATATATATATAAATACAATAAATCCGAAACACTACAAAAAGGATGAAGGAAGTTGGATTACGGATATATCAGCTCAATTGAAGATTGATATTAAATTTCAGATCATATCCGACAAAAGGTTGACGATTATCTATCGATCTGTCTGTTTGTATGTACGTGATCATTGTAACTGAAAGCGTAACAAACTTGTAGATGAAATTTGACATATGATCTGGACACATCGAACAAATAATGCGGACTTCCCATGCACTGCTCTACCAAATGTCCAAATGTTCAATAACATAGTCTCTTGGCATTTCCATATTACTACTTTGCAAATTAAATACATTGGTTAAAAGACATCTTCACAAGTAATTTATCAAAAACCAGGCTTCGACTACTTCTAACAGATTTCACGTATGATGAAATTGTAGAGGAATGTTATTTAGCATGAATCCTTTCAAATTTTGACATTGAAATCTAGCATTTCAAGATTTTCCCCATTTAATTTTTTTCTGAAATTAAATTTTACTTCTCTTGTTTTTCTTCCTTCCTTCTTATTATTGTATTGCTTCTTTTTTGTTGTTTTTATGTTTCTAAGTATTTTGTGTTAGTATATTTCAATTTATATTTTGTCCTAGCCAGGTGTCTTTTCCTTTAAAAAATTGAAATTTACCTTCATCCATACAAGCGGAAGAAAGCTTTGTAAATTGTGAACTTTTATTAAATTTTTCATTCAGTTAAAGAAGAGAAGTACATAAAAATTGTTTTTTGTTTTGACTTAAGGGTTTCTTTGAAGATTTTTACAGAGAATGCCCAGATAATGGATTTACTCTGCAGTTTTCAAATCATGCAGAGATCTCTAAGTGTCATTATACTTAAGATCATAGCATTCTTGGTTTTACGTAGCAATTTTCAGATTACGCCAAGATGAGCCAAGACGCCAAGCCGAGCTGTCAATCACCTATTGCCAAATTTGACCGGTTTGCATTTTTTGGTGATTTGTCACGGTAAAATAAACAGGTGCCACATACACATTTGATTTCCTCCACTGTACTAAATATACCAAACACTCTTGCTGTGTGAATATATGAGAAAGTTGAATTTAGAACATTCTCACTAATAAGTTATTAAATTTTATGTATGCTATTAATTCTTCATTTAACAGTTAGTCAGTGTATGCAATTCTTAAAATATTCTAGACTTTTTTTTCCCTGGACAAATTGCTTCAGCTGCTTATATTTTCATCGTCTCATAAATGAAGCAGTCACTTCAAACTAAGAAAGAACTGTCTTTTTACAGGTGTTTGGAAGCAACGGAATGTTGACGAATGGGGAACAGAGACCTACCGAGGTGAAAGCTCACACCGCAAAAGGAACAACGTCGTCGCCCATCTTTGGCGCCTTTCCCGCTCGATACCGTGAATCATACGAAAATGAAATGGAACATTTCATAAACGTTGTGCAAGGTAAATAGAATTTCTGCTTTTACATTATCCTATTCTATCACATTTGTTATATCTCTATTCTCAAAATATCCAAAACTGGATAAGCCTTTTTCTCTGATTTTTTTTCTTAATATAAAGCATTGAAGGATGATATCTATATTTTATAGGATTAATATACAATTTTTAAAGGAACGTGTTTCTTTTTTTAAACAACTTTTAGAAACTGAGCTCAAAAATTGCTCCCCCTCCCCATTGCTTCAGATATTTGCAATTTTCGCTTTAACCTTTCAAATGTGCGAAACAAATTTAATTTTTGCAATTTAAGACACTAATCAAAGTGCGTTTTTCAAAAAACCTTTTTTTTTAATTTCTAATTTATCTCACCTTTTACTCTTTCATATATTTCATGATTTATCACCATAAATGTTACGGATACTTGTGATCAGTTATTCTCAAATCCCTTATCATACGGCCTTTCTTTTATTAAATCAAAATTAAATGATTAATTGAAAAGCAAGTTCTGAAAATATTAAATTATTATTATTATTAAGAATAACACAAATTGTACAGAATTTTACAATTCTAAATCATTAAAAAGTATGTGAATGATCAATTACAAAAATTCTATTCCCACAAATATGAAATTTATTAGATTGGAGGAAATCTAACTAAATAAAATTGTGTAAAAGGGGGGAAAAGTATCCTCTCCTTTGCCTCCTTAGTAATGAAGATTTAACAAACCGAAGTTCTGGTCAGTTCTATTTGTAATGGCAGTTTCTTTACTGAACACTCAACATAGACAATGATAGCTTTCAAGTTAAGTTGCAACAACTTTATTCACGATTCTTTGAAACGAAAGTTACACAGAAGCACATCTTAAATAGAATGCGTGCAAAAAAGAAAAAAAAAATTTGGTTTATGCCACGTAGATTCATAAATAAAACGGTCCTTTAAAGAAGAATTTTTAAAATTTCATCGAGATACATGTAAATCACGAATCTAGCATGCAGAATCCCAAAACATCTGTGAATAATGCCCGATATTTCTGGGCAAAGCTGCATAACCTTCTGAAGAATTTAGTAATACTCTGTTCTCATAATGGCTAGAAAGAATGCATCTGTATCTCAAAAATATAAATTGATATATTCAAGAGAAACAGGAATGCAATGAATTTACTTAAGTAAATATAAATATAAATTGCGACATTCTTTTAATTACTCATACTCCTTTTTTTTTTTTATCACGTTACCCATTTTATCTCATAGACAGGTTTATCGTTAACTAATGAAATGAACTAAATATTTATAATGTGATCAGATCACAAGATATACGAGTATCACTAATAATAGTTTAGGCACAATTTATTTGATTAAAAATATATTATTTAGATAAAGTGGATGGGAAAGGGCAGCTAAGAAATAACTAACTACATTCACATTCTTTGAGAATAATCTGTCTTGAGAAAAGGAATTGAAATACCTTAAACTAATCCTAGAAAGTTTACTCACTTTTAAAAGCCATATTAACAATAGAAGAAAGAAGTTCTAGGCTAAAGTTCGTCTTATTGACCAACGTTTCTTTCCTTTCACTAAAGAATAAAATGTTAAAGAAACAAGTTTTAAGACCTCTCCTCACTTATTCTGATCAAATTTCGTACCTCGATTTCGATTTAATACCTGTGTACCTATTTTAATTCCTGTATGATTTTTTCAAATTAGTGCAATTTTCGGAGACCCTTTTCAGAATACTTAAATCGAAGAAATATTATTCAACGATGGCAATGGCAACGATTCGGCGAATGGTTGCCATTACCTCTTTAATATTATTATTTACCATTAATCAGTGTGAAATTTGATCAGTGTGAAATTTTTAAAAATATTATTGGCCCGAAGAGTCCTTTTCAAACCCTTTTAAATCAGAAATATTCCATTAAAAATTCTCTTTAGGTATCCATTACCGCATTAATTTTCTTTTGCGCTATAATAATACACTCATACTTGCTGTAATCTTTCTGATTTCTCTAATCTTTCTAGGCATTGAAAAGTGCGCTATTGCTAGAAGTTCCATTTTAGCTGTCTCTAAAATAGCTTCAGCCTTGGAAGAGTCCGCTCGCCAGGGAAAAACTGTCACCCTCAATTGGGAAACTAATGTGCCAAATGGACTTTAGGAACGGCGTTAGCCACCTCAGTTAGATTGGTTCTGACTGCTTGGGCCTGCGGTTATTGGACACTTTTTTTTTCATATATATATATATTTTTTTGCAGTTATTAAACCGTGATGTTTCGAAGTTTATTTGTTTTTTTGCTTAAAACATCAACAGCACAAACAAGATTCGAAATCGATAACTATTCTCTACATGTTTAAAAGCATTTTTAAGCAATAGTTGCAGGTTGTTCAAATTTAAGTCACCATATATATATATTTTTCGAATACATCGAAGATCATACAGACTCAATGGGGTTCAAACCGCAATCATAATGAGGCAATTCTATTTATCATATAAAAGTTGTATTAAATTTATTATACTTTTTTATGCGTTATATTCAATAATTCAAATTAAATCCATCTATGAGCCAAGCTAAATTTATAGTAATTGGAATGGAACATTGTTTATATTTTTGTGCCAATTTTTGTTTATAACACAATGGCTTTATTTAAAAATTCAAACATTAAGAAAGTTTATAAAAAAAGCAGAAATTTTTAAAGAAAATATTAGATATTTACTTGCAGTTTTTTTTTGCCTTTTGTATGGAAAATATTCCATAAATTGTGGCGCCATCTATCTGCAGCATATGAAGATATATTTACAAAAGAAATATATCAAATTTGAAAATATATGAACCAAGAAATTAAAATCAGAAAATAATGGGTCGTATAAAGTTTTAATAAACCTTTGATAAACAGGCTTTCACTATAAATATGAGTATGGATTTTTTAAAAGCTTTGTTCAAATTTAATTAATTTCTACTTAATTTAGTATTAATGAGATTTGCTTTAATGTTATTTCGTACTTTTCGTAAACTTCTTTAAATATAAGTTCCTTTTTTTAGTGAATTATGATCCAAATTGATTTTGAACCTTAAAGCTTCGATTTGATTTAAAGCACAAAATATCAAATCAATTACAGAGTGAATTAAGTTTGTAAATTAAACTAAATTTATATGTACTGTTGCAAAATTGATTTTAACGAAGTGATAAAAACACAAGTCTTTTCAACATAACCAATAGATTTTCCGTTAATCAATAATTGTAGTTTAGAAAAATAAGAATAAAAAAGCTAATTTTTTTTTTACATATTACGATTTTTTTTCAATATTATTTGTTTCTAATTGCTTACTTATATTAATTATCAATTTAAATATGTAAATTAATTTTAAAATGTTTAGTTTATTTAAGTTTTAATAAGTATTAAATACTATAAAAGACTGTAAAACGAAATGGAATATAAAAAAAATCAGAAATGTTTTGTCGTTTGATATAAATTTTGATTCATACACATAATGAAAATAAATAAAGTGTTTATTACACATCTAATAAGGCTACTAATTTCAACTTCTTTTACTAAAAAAAATGTTTGGAAAAATTACTATAATACATGATTATTAATAACGTTTATTCTCTTCATTGATGATTCTTAATTCTAATTTAAATCGGTATTTGCACAGCATTTAGCTAATAATGAAATTTTTATTTACGGTAATTAAAATCAATCTATAAATAGAATAATTTCAAGAGCAGATTGTCTTGCGGTAAATGAAATTATTTAAAATCGCTGTTAAAATGGGAATATAAATAATATTTGAATCTAAAAGAAATAAAAAAGAAATTTTAAAAACTGCTTTTTGTCTCCCTTTCCTCCCCCCCCCAAAAAAAAATTAATGAACGATAGATTTTTATTTTTTAAGCAACAACTGAAAAAAAAATCCTTTGACCTAAAAATATATTATTGTGGAATAAAATGATCTGCATTTTATTTCAATAAAATAAAGCTATATATTTAATATATTATATGTATATAAAAGTTATAAGGAGAAAAAGGGAGCCTGTCGGACAGCCTCAACTATTGATCCAATTTCGAAACATTTTGGCTCACATGAAATCTCTTTAACTGTCCTTCTTTCGCTTTGAGAGAAACTCGAAAACAAAACTTCACTGTACTTTCTCTATTAAAAAAAAATCTTGTGACAGATCAATATGAAAGTTTATGACCTCTAGTTATGTCATTAAAGGTCATTTGCCTTCCGACTCCCTTTATTTTAGTTTGAAATTGAAATAATTATTTCCTTTATATTCTCTTTGGGAGTATTTTGTGCAAGATCTTGATATCTAAAAATGTGAAGAATTCTGTGGATATTTTGTAACTTTGAGTCGTTGTCAAATGGCGGGGCAACGCTTGGGTTGGCACCGCTCTGTCCAGTTTTCCGCGAATTTGCGCGATTAATAGATGAAAAAGCTTGTTGAGGCTGGATCCCTCGGTGCCCCAAGCTGCAATTTTACCCCTGAGTTATCGCGATCCATGTAGCTCATTCTGACTCCCTATTTAGATAACAACGTGAAATATTGAAAAACATTTAATGTATTTTGATATCTGTATATGTTTAGTCACTTGTTTTTAATATTACAGCCATTAATAAAGGGTGACACAAAATTAACGCTAGATTTGAATTTGCCACCATTCGTGCAGTAAAGTGTTTGCAACCTTATTAAAAAAACCATTTGACAGCTGATAGTTTACAGTTAATAAAAGTTGAGCGTTACATGATAGAATAACTTGTTTCCGTTGTTGAATAATATTTCAAAAATAATTAAAGTCTGAAGGCCCACAAGCACGCCTGCATTGAAGAAGGAAATTCAAGGATGTATCGGCGAAATACAATCACAATTATGCAAAATGGTCAAGCAAAATTTCGACAAAAGAGTGCGTATGTGCCAGCAAAGCCGTGGAGACTATTTGCCCTATGTGTTATTCCATGCATAACCCTATCATGTGTACTTTACGATTACGAAATATAGCAATTTACAGGAAAAAACACTGCGTTTTATATAGAATTCAAATCTTGCGTTAACACGTCGTTCTATCCTGTAACGCTCCATTTCTATCAACTGTCAAATGGTTTTTTTAATAGGGTACGAATGGCGGCAAATTGAAGTCTTGCGTTAATTATGGAACACTCTTTATAAATATAAAACCGGATAAACGTTTTGATCTGTAAAAAAAAAAAAAAGCCTTTCGTAGACCAAATTAGCGATAATATAATCTCATTTTCTTCTTATTATGTTGCTATAGTTTACGAATATTTTCTCGTGAAATCATCGCTTTGAAAACCTCAAATCAGCTTAACGCAAACAATCAATGAAAATAAATCAACTTGCTTAATGCAACTATTTGCTTGATTTGTATGATTTCCAGGAATAAAGCAAATCTATTCGAAGCAGCTTCGGATTCTGCGAACTGCAACAGCTTGCTTTGACAGTTCGCTATTCGTCTCTTGAGTGGATGATGGCGAAATGCTCATTAACGTGTGATATCCAATGGGAGCACTCGATATTCTGGATGGTTATCTGTCTTCGGCCAATAAATGATGCTTTCATAATAATGATTTGTCCTCTCTATAGCTGATTATAATAGAATATAATGTTCCTATAACCGAGAATTCGTTCAAAGATTTTGTTATAGCAACAAAATGATTCTCACTAACAGAGCACGAGCAACGATATCTTTTTCTACCAAAAGGGTTTAAAAGTTTAATATTGATTATTTATCAAAATTTTTAATTTAAAACCCCATTATTGTTTATCACATAAAGATTATTAAATAAATAAGTTAATTTTTTTCTGAAATTTAGAAATTGAATTAATCTATTCCAAATTCTGAAATGGAAATACTTTTGAAAAATTTACATATTCTGGAAGTTCGCAAAATAAATGTCGTTTTTGTAATAGAATACAAGTTTCATTTAATAGCAAAGTTCGTGAAAAGTAAAAATGAATAATCTTTAAATTATTCAAACTGCACAAGTTACTAAGGAATTATTTTTTCATAAAGTTATAAACAGATATCTTGTGACATCAACGGAGCGGAAACTCCACCTTATATCACTTGTTTATGTTAAATTTAATCTTGGCAATTTAACTAGATATGGAATGAAAATAATGTCAATATCGGGGAAAATAATACTAAGTATCTTTGAAAGTATCTTTTAAAAATAATAATAAGTGAAATAGACTCATGTATCATTTCTATTCGAGATTTGTTTTCGTCAATCTATTATTACGGGCAAATCACACTAATTTATTGTAAAATACAATCAGAAAATTATTAATATTTTGGCAAGTATAAATGATTAGTTGTATACAGTGGCTCCCAAAAGTGTTCGTACACCAACAAGAATTAATTAAAAACCTCATTATTTACCATTATATATTCTTATTTTTACATGAAAATTTTTTCATAGCATATTTTTACAGTTCTTAATAAAGCAGTGAAGAATAAATTTTAATTACGATGCAAATTATTTTTTTAAAAATGACAATAAATAAAATTGCACAAAAATAGGACACAAAAGTGATCATACACTTTAAAAAACATCACTAAATATGAAATTTTCTAAATTTTTATAAATGTTTAGTATTTAGTAGGATATCCTTTATTCTTTATAACAGCTTTTAAACGTTTGGGCATAGATTTAACTAAACGGTCGGTTACTTCTGCACCAATCTTGTTCCATTCTTCGATCATTACTGCTTTCATTTGAATTTTCGATTTAATGTCGTGACTTCTTATTCGCACCTCTAATTCTTTCCAAATATGTTCTATAAGGTTTAAATCCGGTGATTGAGCTGGTGTTTTAAGGGTTTGAGGGCAATGATAGAGGCAAAAAAAGACGAACATTCATGGCCGTGTGCTTAGGATCGTTGTCTTGATAATACACAAAGTTGTTTAAAATGCAAAATTTTTGTGCTAACACTTTTAAATTATTATTGAGAATATTTATATAAACTCTGATCCATTATGCCATCAATGAATACTAAATTGTCTACTCCAGCCGCTGACATACACCCCGAAACCATGACACCTCCACCGCCATGTTTTATTGTTCCAACTAAATTCTTGGGATAAAGTTCTTCGTTTTTTTTTTTTTTTCTCCATACAATGATTCTCCCATCCGACCCAAAGATGTTAAACTTACTTTCATCTGCAAATAAGACGCGATTCCAATAGCTCTCTGGCTGGTTTATCATAGATTTGGCAAATTTAAGCCTAGCAATTCTGCTCTTCTGACTTACAAAGAATTTTCTTCGTGCAGAGCGGCCATGTATACCAGCATTCCGAAGAATTCTACGAATAGTTTCACAGGAAATAGAAGTTCCATTTGATTCATTATATTGTGAAGTAAACTTTATTGCACTCAGACGTGGATTTTTTAGAAATTTACTCACAATATTTCTTTGACATCTAGCTGACAGAATTTGAGGGCGACCATTACGAGGCTTGTTTGCAATCCTTTTTCCCTCTCTGTAACGTTTTAATATGCTTTGCACTGTTGAATGAGGTAGATTAATTATAGTTGCAATGCCTCTAATTGATTTTCTAGCTTTAAAATGAAAAAATAATTAATTTTCGTACGTCTAAACTCGTTTCTTTACGAATGCGCGTCATATCTAAGAATAAAGTAAATAGAATAAATAATTGTGATATTAAATACTGAAATCAAACGATTTTAGTGTATTTTTCAATTAGAAGAAAAATAAGCAGCAAAAGATATTTTTATGATGAATTTAAATAAATAATGTTTGGATGTACGAAGACATTTGTGTTCTAATTTTGTGACATTTTTTATTTATTTAATTTTTAGAACAATACTACTTGATTTTTTATAAAAATATTTGTTCAGTTTTATTAAGAACTATTTAAAGATGCTAATTTAAAAAAACCAGCTAATAAAATGCTTTATTAAGAAGTATAGAACACAATTTCTGCAAATTTCTTTAGTGTACGAACACTTTTGGGAGCCACTGTATATTTTTAATCGTTCATTAAATTATTTCGGTATTTATAAATACCAAGTGTCTGCTGAAAGAACATTACGCACAAAAGCAGATGCTTCCAGGCATTATTCATGATAAATAATAAATGTTTTTTTTTCACAAAATAATAATAATAAAAAACCAAATTAAAAACCAAAACCAAACTAAATCAACATGTTGATTTAATTAAAAACACGGTAATCTGTCAAAGTTCAGTTTAGTTATATTAGCGTCCAGTTTTAAAGCAACACTAGGACTTTTTTAGGACGGACTTCGTAATTTTGAACCGCGGACAGATGGCGAGGACAACACCTGACCTGGCACCTCCTTTCCAAACTTCCACATCACACCAATGGAAGGACGTTTGCCTCCGACAGATTTAGCGCTCACCAGCCTCGCTTACACGACGGTTCTTCGGGGGAATCGGGCCTCGAATCTGAAACCCTCCGGTTCTGGAGCCCGTAACTTTACCACCAGGCCACCGTGACCCTCAGTCTGGCACAGCTCTACTTCTTGCGTACAGCTGACCACCTCGCCACCACTGAACGAAGCAGTATCGACAGGATTTCTGTTAAGGGGCACTTTTTCTCATGTATAAACGACCACGATCTGTTAAGGGGCTGAAAGACCTTTAAACCTTTAATTTTTCGAAAATTTTTAGCCACAACCTTTCAAAGCATATTTTGGCACATGTGTACGTTAATTAGTTTAAAAGATATAGTCAAAAATATGAAGGTCACTGTTGACATTTTACTTAGAAACGTTTACTTTAAAATAGTTTTTCTTAACGCTACATTTTCAGAGCTTGCCAGCAGGATTAAATAAAAATGATTCATCGTATAAAGAGGAAACTTTCCAGGTATACTTATATACACATAATGAAGAAAATCATGAAAAATCAAAGCATTATTGTGTGTAATTTTTTCAGTGCTTGCTGATATGTTAAAAATGTTTTTTTAAGAATAAATTATCATGCTTTAATAATATAAAAAGTAAACTAATTCCAGTAAATCTATTAAAATATTTATCACTTTGCATGACTATCAATTTATGTTCTTTGGGAGTAAATTAGCGTAACATTTGTCAATATAAGTTCCTTACTTTCTGAAGTGATTTGCGTTCAACCAAATTCCGTCTTCGACAATTTATGCTGAACAGTTTTTTTTTTGCACATATATTGTAATTAATGAAGAATATTTCATTGAAATAAAAATTCATAATTATAAAGTTGAATGTTTTATAAAACTGTGGTATAAAATCTATTAAGTTTAAGAATTTTTTCTTATGTTAGAGAGAGTAGCATTTGACCAATCTTTGATGACTATTTTAGCTGCTAAAGGTCCTATAGTCCCTTAAATTAACTTGACCAATTTATTAAAAGAGGTCCTCTTAATGTGTACTGTTTAGAGCCGCAGAATGTCTAAATCCTCCGATGCCAAATTATTTTGGTCAATGTTCGGCTTCTCAACTGATTTGATTGTCCTTGAATTTGTTGGCGCAATCAAAGAAATTCTCAAAAACTTCGAAATTAAATGTAAAACTCAAGTCTATGATTTTAAAATCAAATTAAATGCTCCCCTTCAATTTAGATATAGAACCAATTGCTCTTCTTTTATGACGATGAAAAAAGACATGATAGCAGAACATAACGGTATAAGGAGAGTTATAACTAAAATTCTTATTATATACAAACTTACGTTTTTGATACGATCATTCCATGACGTGAATTACTTCTATATCATATCAAACATTTTGTGCTATTTAATTTAAAAATAAGATTTCTGGTCAAAACTCCTCAGAAATGACATAATATGAAAGATATTACGTTGCTAACTTTTACCCTGCCTGTCTTTCTTTTATTTAGGATTATGGGTCTTTGGCAAATTGCCAATTTGCCAGGAGTGATCTTCCCGAAACTTTATCGCACACCCTCTAATAAAAGTGTTA
Source organism: Argiope aurantia (assembly GCA_026543865.1). Classification (NCBI taxonomy): domain Eukaryota; kingdom Metazoa; phylum Arthropoda; class Arachnida; order Araneae; family Araneidae; genus Argiope; species Argiope aurantia. The sequence goes on from JAPMOR010092364.1 coordinate 121,462, forward strand.
TTTCAGACAAAGGCACACAATATTTACGAAATATTAACTTTTGACCTGCTGGTCCGTGGATTTAGCATTTTTATTGAATCTATCGTGGCATCTTGGCGAGTGTTTTGGCGATTAATTCCCAACATGTGGCTAATAGTATCCAAAAATCGAATTTGTGTTTTAGACATATTTTTCAGATTCGAATGAAACCAAAATCTTACAATGAAATGAAATTTTTGTCACAAATTCAATTCCTTGTTGGGTTTGGCTCAAAATTTAGTATCTATCTGTACTAAATATTTTAAATCTATGTGCCGAGTTTTATCTGTCTAGGTCTCTCTGTTTTGCCATCATCATGTTAACTTCTATTCAAACAATCGGACAGACAGACTCACTCTGAAAGGAGTTCTCTCAAAATTTCATAAAAATCTAAGAATTTGGTTTTAAGCTTGTATACCAAATTTAATTCGTTTATTTCAAAGCATTTATGAGGTAGGCATTTTTGTGACAGACAGACAGACATTTTTCAAAAGTATGTTTTTCTTTCACACGAAGGTCTAAGACGTAGAGATTTGTCAAAATCTCGGTTTCGTTTTGACAATTACTGTACGTTCTCTATACTTTGTATACGAGAAAGTAAAAAAGGGGATTTATAACGAAAAATAATCTGCATATTATTTCATGCAAATTAGTAATCTAAATAGAAATAAGTACCAATATAAAGAACGATATAAAAATTACCTTAAAAATAAATTTCGTTGACTTGTTTTTAATTTTTGTTGAATACGAAATATGTCCGACCATTCATTTCAAATAGGAAAATTAATGTTTTTTTCTCCTCAGTTTTAAAATATCGTAATAAACGGCTCACGAGTATTTAACTATGTTAGGGATTCTTTAAGAACATCGCCATCACGAAATATTCATAAATAAACTGCCAAAATATTAAGAAAAATGCGCTATAAACATGGATGAAGTGATTTTACTAAGCTAATGGCTCTTCTACTTTCTCCGTGAAAGAGTGGCTACGGATGATAGTACGTTCCATTAAAGCATTCACCACCAACAACAAATGTTGGGTGATATTAAGCACTTCTAGTAGCTCCCGCCAAAACTGCCATTTGTAGGGTTTCTGTTGATCGTTAGTAGAATTTTCCTGCTAGATCTTTATTAGAACACAAGTTTATGGAGAAAGAAAAGGGAATGCTGTAATTTCGTTGTTGTGGGATCGACAAAATGAGATGGATCTAATGTGAGAAGAGCTCGGTGAAAAATGACGTCGTTAAGGAAGTTAAAGTGGGAGTATTTATACTAGAAAGAAACGATAAAAAGATAACGATTTAGTTGTTTCTCATTTGCTGGTAGTGGGAGGAAATAACGTAAACCTTTCGTATTTTTGGAGAGAAATACGAGAGAATACTCTTCCCTTCTCAAAATTTTCTCACCAACCTCTTATTCAAAGTGTTATTCCTTTCTTCGCGCACCACATTTGGACTTTTAGTTAAGTTGCGAACAACACGAGCTCTCACATTTTTTATTGTTTCAAAATTTTTGACCATCACATTATTTTTTTCTTCACATATGTGAAAAAAAAATCCATGTGATTGTTATGTTTGTGATAAGAAATTAAGAAGGGGAACAAATAGAATTAAAAGCATGCTAAATTATTTTTTGGCATACAAATGTGATGCAGTTTTAAGAACAAAATAGAACTTATTTGGCTTGACTTTTGAAACTATTGACTTATGGAAAATCAGCAAACAAAACATTTTTATAAACATGTGATAAAATAATAAAAGCATTAAAAAATTGAAATCTGGCATCACAAATTTTAAGTTATCATGAGAGAACATTATTATTTATTAAGTCACATGGTATTAATTCGACAGAATAAAAGGCACGAAGGTTGGAGTAGGAGCTCATTTAAGATAGATATAAAAGCGATGGCTTTGGACCATCTCAAAATCAATCAAGTTCTGAATTCTTTTCAAAGCTAGTTATTATTATTATTATTATTTTTTGCGAAATTTTGGCTTAAATTGGTTTGAAACAATCTTATGACTATAACAGGGGTGGCGAACCTTTATGGATCAACGTGCTATTTTTTCTAAAGAAATATTTAATGAGGTGCATACGTGCCGTCAAATAGTTTTGATTTGTGATTATCAGGAAAATAATAAAACTTAATACTAACAATTCAAAACTCTTTATTTACTACAAAAAGATGTATTTTGTATTATATAGTAGTAAATGTTTTAGTTATGTGTAATTCAAATTAAAGTAATATTAGTGTGACTTCTGCTGTTGCAGAGTGAATGACAAATAGCTTATATTAAGATTGTAAGATGCTACTTTTAGCAGAATGCATGCTGAATTGGAGACATCTGCGAAACGGTTTCTAAGCGAGTCTTTAGTGTTATTCATCTCTGAAAATAATGACTCGCAGGCAGAGGTAGATGAAAAATTCCATGTTTCCAAAATTTCATTACTGGTATTTTTACTTATGTTCCTTATTAAACTTTCTGTTTAAACTTTTTTCTTATTTCAATAAACTTTTGAATCACTTTTGAACTAGACTGGAAATCAATCAGTTGCATTTTAAATTCTTCAATTGCCAACTAATCGAATTGGAATAAGTTCAGTTCACCAAATGAAGTCAGGTCAGGGTTCGTAATAAACTTGAGCGTTTCAGATAATTCTTTGAACTGAGAAAATCTCACTGAAAATTCCTTGATTGAAGAATCAATTACAGAAAAATTCCTGGACTATAAGATTACACAGATTAAGAATTAAGATATTTAAAAAGACAATGTTTCTTTTCCCATCTCAAAACTGTTTGAGCTCAAAAATTTTTCTCGAGGCCTTAAAATCCGATTATGGTTTGGAATGATCACGTGACTACTGTATTGCGCAATAGTCAACTTTTAAAAAAGCGTTTTTCCCCCTTCTTTCCTTTCCGCCCCCAATTTTAAAATCGTTTGAGCTACAAAATTTTTTTTGCCTGCAAGAAAAATCGAAATTAACAGACCTTTCAAAACCTGCCGTCGCTATTTCGCGTTGATTCTTGTTTTCTTCTTTGGGCGATAACATCTTACACCTCATGCTCTTTATTTTCTGCCTGTGCATTTTGGGGATTCAAAAAACCCCAAACCCAAACAACATCATGCTTTTACATGATAACGGATATATTTGACGCGTGAAAGATGTTTTGAATTAAAAGCTTATATTTTGGAGAAAGAGAAACAAATATAATATATACATTCACACATCATGCAAAAGCAAAAAAAAAAAAAAAAAAAAAAAACTTAATATGACGAAATTATTGTAAATTGTATTCATATTCTTTTTTAGATTTTTAGAGAAATATTATATCGAATCTTTGCTTCTCTGATATCTCTAGATTTGTCCAAGTGAATATCATCAGTTTTATGTAGCAAAATTATTTTCTTATAAAATTTTGGACTCATAACAAATTTAATAAAATGAACAAATTAGTCTTTTTTCCAGACATATGACTAAATATGTAAACATTCTTTACATTTTTTTATGTAAAATTCTTTTAATGTTTCTTCATAAATAAAAAAAGAATTGGAGAAATGAAAATTACATTAGAAATATGAGTGTCGAATATAGGGGACATTTCCCTATCGAAGCATTTCTGCATTGTTCGTGAGCATATACCCTGTGCTCCTGTTTTCAAAAAATAGATTATACGCAAGAAAAATCAGGAAACAATTTTCTTCACTATTCGTCCATTTATTCACATCGAGACACTCCTCATTATTATACAATTTCCGATAAACAATTCCATATCTCGGTTACGAATATTTCTTCAAGACAATAAAAATGTACTTTTTAATAAACTGTTGATTTCACGAGAAACTCCCTGGTTTTCCGAGTGAACGTCAAAATAAATTTGCTCTGCCTTTCCTCGAGATCTACTCATCGCTCACACTCACGTGAACGTCTATTTTTTTTGACTGCCAAGCAAACAAGAAATCTTTTCTGCATAACTTTCAAGACAACGGGAATGTGCTACCATCTAGGGTTAGGAAGGGCAACTAATCCCGAGAATGGCAATGATAAAAATATTTTTTTTGTAGTCAACTAGCAAAAGTCTCTTTAAAGTATTGCTTTTTAATTAAACCTTAGTTAAATTTCCAAACTTTGAGAAACATTCACATTTTATGAAAACGGTATTAAATTAATTCACAGTAATTAATTTATAACTGGACTAATTTTTAATCACAAATTACATTAGAAAATAAGAAAAGGAAAAATAAATTATTTAAGTAATTTTTAATTTCAATGAAAACAATATATTTTGCACATAGCCATAATGGTTATAATATCATAAAGCGGTCATATGACGGAATGCTTGTTAAAAACAGAACTAGTTTTGCATGCTTTCTAGAAAAATACCCGTTTTCTTAAGCTTCAAACTATAGCTTTCACAGCATCTTAAATTCTTAAAACTAAAATAATACTCCAAGCATTTTAGAATTCCATCGGCTTGTTTATTCTTTCAACATAACAGCGTATCTTACAAACATTGCCAGATTCCAGAAGGTTTACAATTGATCATCAGCTATTATACAAAAAATAAACGAAATAATATTAATAAAATATGTTTATCAAAGCAAAAAATCGTTTGCTTTTACTTTTTAATAATATTTTAACAAAATAAAAATAGCAGCAGTTATAAAACATCTGAAAAGGAATCGTCTGCTAAATATCTATTAACAGATTTAGATTATGATATTTACCGAATAACTAGTATTTAGATTAAGGCGTTTTCCCTGCTTATCCACGGATAAAACATATTGCTGAATCTGTACATTACAATAAAATGTTAAAAACGTAGTAACAGAACTGATAGCGAACATTTTTCATTATTCACAATTATTATAACTTTTTTTACTTTGAGACATTTTTTGGGGGGCTTTTTAACCAACAAAATAACATAACGTGTGGAAAAGGAGACAATTAGACGGTGTGCTTGACACTTGTCACGAGCCAGCAGAGTCTTTGATAATACCATAAGAATGTTCCACAAGTATTCCCAATTATCTTTTCAGTGCCTTTACAGGATGATGATGATGATAAAGCTATTTTTGTTGTTATATTGGGAGAAAAAGAGCAATTTGTCACCAGGAAAACATCACTAGGGAAGGTAATGAAGAAATCTAGCAGAAGTAGAAGTAGAAAGAAGATCTATAAAAATGAAACATAATAATTTCGTAGGATTTTCGTTTATATTTTGCACCATCGTTTCACGTCCTCTTGGCATTTGATATTCTGCTTTTTGTATCAGTTTTTATCACGCTGAATTATGCAATTTTAAGTCATTAATGTTAAATTATTTTTTGTGTTACCACCCTAGTATTTACTGATCTTGAAAGCGACAGTTAATTAATTTCTTTTTTCACTACTTTTTTAAAATAAATTTGAAATAAATTATGTGGTGAAAGCTTATAAGCCAGTTAACAGCTACGCTACCCGAGCAATTGCTTTTGTATCGTGGTCATGTTACTGGGCTGCGAACCACAAGGTCCCAGGTTCTATCCTCGCTCATGACCTCCTACTACAATTATATGAAACAATTATTACATAGATTTACTTTATTACTTTCTCGTATATGTAGAATCGAGAAAGTATAGTAATCATCAAAAATTACGAACTCGAGAATTTGGCGAATATCCACCTTTTAGACCTCCTTACGTACGAAAAAACACATTTTTAGAAAGTGTTCGTCTGTGAAAAATAATTCTTTAAGGTAGATAGTTGAAATTTGGTATGCGATCTTTATTCCAAATTTGAAGTTTTCTATCAAATTTTGAGTAAAATCTGTACAGAGGAAATCTGTCTGTTCGAATATACGTAAACACGATAATTACAAAACAAAGAGAGCTACATAAATAAAATTCGATATTCATATTTCACATCTATAATGTAAACACCTGTCAAAGTTTGAATCAAATCCAACAAGGGGTTAACCGTTTGTCGTTCTGTACTTTCAGAAACATGTAAACACGATAACTCAAAAACACAATGACTTAAATATATCAAATTTGGTATGGGATTTTTGTGACTACAAGTGCAGTTTTGTGTCGAATTTTTGTTTCAATCGGTCGAGGAAAAACGCGTCTAAAACACAAGTTCGATTTTGGTATGCTATTAATGCACGCCAGGAATTAATTGCCAAATTACTCGCCAAAGATGACACAATGCATTCATTAAAAACTCTAAATTCGCGCCATAAGTTATTATGTACAAACTTGTGAACGCTAAAGCCATGCTAGGTGTTCTCTGGTATGACAAATTAATTAGAGAGTATTCGCGAAAGTTTTGTGGAGACCTCTCCCATTGATATTTTTCATGTGACTGATTTAAATAATAATTCGTTTTACTGCAGGAGAGTTAGGATATATTGTTCTAGATTTATATAGAACACGTAAAGGGATTTTAGAAGCTCTGTTTATATAAATATCCTCAAATTACAGAGTTAAAATTTTTTTGCTATAAATCATTAACTGTTTTGATTTTTCTAAAATCTTATCATATAGCTATTTTAGAAAGGTTTTATCGTGTTGGTGCACAAGAGTTAAAATATTAAACACGTGGAATATAAATATTATGATAGAAGATAGCATTATATTATATTCCTAATTTCAAACTAAGAGCAATTAAAGAACATGCTATCCACAAATAAAACGGTATTATAAAACTAAATCAACTATTAAAATAAAAATAAATGCATTGAAATTCATAAATATAAAAGTGAATTCTATGTTCAAAATATTTCTAACTTTATAGGAATAAAGTTAGAAATATTTCTAACTTTATTTCTAACTTTATTCCTATAAAGTTAGAAATTTATAGGAATATTCTATCTTATTTTTCAATCTTATCTTTTACTTTATTTATTTCCTGGAATGCATCTTGGCTCCTCGTTTATTTATTTTTGCCTTACTAGTTTGGAGCTTCAACAGTTTTAACCATAAACAAAAGTATTTTGATCAAACAAAAAAAAGTAAATTTCTCATTTCCCTTTTGTCCTTGATTTGCAATCTCACGAAAGCATTAGAGACCGGAAAAGAAGGCTATTATGCAGGCAGCGAAAATGAGACTGAAATACTATTGCCAATCTGAAAAGAATAATGGCACAAAATCCCAGGCAACAGTGCTATTCGTTTTGCCATTTCTTTCCACTGAATCCAATTTATCGGCTGAGGAATCAAAGCCCTCCCAGTTGTAATTTAAAAAGATGGTATTCGGAAGACGAGGTATTCCAGCTTCTCATCGCTTTGATCCGAACGAAGGAAATGATTCCTTGAAGAGTAGAACTAGAAAGTAAAGACAAAGCGTTCGAAGTCAAAGAAATCTTTTCCCGCCGTTTATCTCTAATGCATCTTTTCCGAGATTTCAGCTCCTGGTTTATTGACAGGCAGAAACGAGGTTTCGGCACTTGAACAATGTTCCAAATAATGTGCTTCATTTATTCGTTCGTTGGTGGATTTAGGTCACTTGGTACAGGTAACTTGGAGTAGGATTTATGTGGAATCGTCTGCGTTATGGCAGAAAGAAGAATGGTCAGCCATCATTTTTATGTTTTTCTAAATGGTTCGTTTCCACAATTGCATTGGAAAACAATAAATTATTTGCTTAGGTTTTATTTATGCTTCTTATTTCCGATATATTGATTAGGAAATAAGGAAACTATAAAGTACAAATTCTCTTAAAAAAAAGAAGAACAGTTTTTCGATTTAGAACTTTTATGACAAAGAATAGTCTTTAGTCTTTCAAACGAAGGTTGACCAAGCTCTTTTTTTTTTTTATGAATTTCAGATATATACTCAAATAGCAATTGACTAAAAAATGCTACAAGAGGCGGAAAATAAAATAATATTTATTTTGAACTGTATTTTAAATAATGGAGCTAAATACTTTTCTTGTAATTATCACGTTGCATTCACTTGAAACCTTTAATATTCGTAGTTATTTCATTGCCCTTATAATTGGTAAAAATGGCCTTACAAAATGTGCAGTTAAATATCAGATTACCAGTGGAGATTCATGAGGTTGATTGATTAAAATTGGCGGAGATTACACTTTGCCGATTTGTGGAGAGTTGGGGTGGAGTGCTTGGATTCAAGGTTCTTAACTTCCAGGCATGAAAGTTGAATGGGAGAAAAGGGATTTAGCAGTGAAATAGCATAGGAAGAGGATTATGCTTCGTTAACTTTATTAATGCATCATAAATATACATGTCAGATGATATGTGCATTTATGTTGGCCAAACAAACGAATGCAATTTCTTGTGAGCTATATTACTTCATATAGAGTGATTTTAACTCAGAGCGTTTATTTACAGTTCAGGTTTTCATCTGTAATTAAAAATTGTACCCAGAACTTTTTACACAAAAAGATTTATTTCTAAATGTTATGAAAGGTGCATGCATATCCTAAAAATTGAAGTTTTTTGTAAGGCTGGTATATATTGCAATAGTGGCCAGCATGGTAAAATCATTTGTACTAAAAGAAATTTGTATTTGTTTGATCATGTTGGTTGCCGCTGATGGAATTTTACTTACCATCCAATTAAATGATTCCTTCTCTATCATAGGAAAATCGTAATAAAAGAGTTAATCTAGTTCTATAGAAGATTGGATAGAAAAAATCACAAGTCTTCTAAAATTATATTTTTGGGGCATTATTTCGTACATAATTATGTTTGATTAAAATTATTTAAACTAAATTGTGCGGAATATATCAATAATTCACACACTTTCTTATAGATATTACAAATATAATATTTTGTTTATATATCAAGAATCAAGGAAACATTTCTTTGATATAAAACTGAAAATTATAAAAACTTTATTGCCTTGTAATGGCTATGAAACAGCAGATAAATAAAAAAGAAAACTAATGGAATCTATTCCTAAACCTGTTTTAGATTCCTTCCTGATTTAGGTTAGGTTTAGGTTTGTATTTCACTTGTAATCAAATATTCATATAGATTCCGATGAATGGATTTCGTTTCAAATTTAATAGAAATCTAGTTTTGGTTAATATACCAAATTTCACACGCCTAGGTCGTTTTTGAGTTACCATTTCACAGACAAACATAAGACTAAATATGTGTTTTAAGAATTCAGGAGAACACGGAGATTGTCACTGAAACACGGAAATTGTCCAAATCTTAAGCACTTTTTTAAAATTATTTTTTTAAGATTATAGTAGTTTCTCTATCCTTCGTACACGAATAATTAAAAATGTGGATTCACCTTCCACAATTTTGGAGACACTTTTTTCCAATTCAAATATCGTCAAACTGAAGACATGATAATGTTTAGTACAAATACAAAAACAAATACTAAAATTTTTTATTTAAAACTTATTTAAAAACAAAGCCAAAATAAACAAAATATTAATTCCTTTATTAAAGCACTTACTTTTCTTTCGAATAAGGCTTAGATAACGCCTATTTCATAAAAAGGAATCTTACTTCACTGGAAAATATATTAAAAACATTCTATGTTATAAAATTTAAAATTCCTTCATAAAGAGTCTTAAAATGAAATTCAGTTCTCGCCAATTCTAAAGGAAAGTAACATGAACTGTAGCGGTTACATATTTCTACTATCTTCTCTTTTGATACAATAGATGCCGTTAACTTATTAACATCAATTTATATTTCCCATGATCCTTCTGGGGGATTATTAATATTGTATTCTAAGGGAGTGTCGTGTATTTTTGTGTTTGTTTCGTTTTGTGAAATGTAGAGCTTAGAAAACAACTAAATAACTGTTCCTAAAACTCGTTTATTATTTTCACCTACCTCACAATGAAGCTCTAAATAGTCTCGTCTCTCTAAAGAACAAAATATCTGAATTCATGCTTTAACAAAAATGTTTACAAGTAGTGTACTAATTTTGATTATAAGAATGTAAGAGAGATTAGGAGAGAGAGAGTGAGAGATTAATTAAAATCTTTTCAACTTTTTTTAATGATTGCAATACCTTCTCTTTCATATACGAGAAAGTATAAACATACAGAAGAGACAATTTAATTACTTATTTTTCAAACGCAGCAATCCACACCTCTCCTGTATTTAGCAGATACGACATTTTTTTTATGAGATTTGTTTCAACAATGAATTAGTTATTGAAATTTTACATAATTTTTCGAATTTATATCGAATTACGGAATAATAAACCCTCTTATTATGTTATATTTAAACGAAAAATTAATTTATTAAATAGATAGAAATCAGGAAACACTTTCACTAGTATATTTAATGAATGCGTCAGTTTTTCGTTTTCGACATTTTCCAAAAATATGCGCTGATGCATTCAGAAATTCAATTTAGATCTTATTAACAAAGGCAGTGCCTTATTTAAATTAAATTGTCCAATTTTTCAGTCATGATACTTTAATTTTTTCTTCCTTTGCCATCCATCTTTCTGTGTGCCACATCCAGGTGTTTTAAATTCCACTTTCACGGTGATGCAGCGTCATTTATTTATTAATTTTTTCTAAAAAAATTGCTTAGGTTAAGGAAAGAATAGTTAATTAATTTTCATCGATTTTTCGTATGGACTTGTATATACAGTAATTATTTAAATTAAGGGAAGCGTTTTGAAATTTCTTTGTTTTGCATTTGGAGTGTTGATTATTTATAAAATTTTATTGTGCAGTAAGTTCAAACCAGAAAATTAAAGTAATAATTGTCTTCCATCAGATTTATTTATTACATAAAAAACAAAAATATTAGTTATTTGTACTTAAATAGTTCGATGCCAAAGCGAAAATTATTTAAAAAAACACACATTTTAGCTAATGTTTTCAACTAAAAGGTTTTATTTATTTAACATTAAAATATTTTAGCTAATATTTTGAATATTAAAATGACCTAAAAATAGCTTTTAATGAGATATTATGATCAGAAACAACTGAGAGAAAAAAGTAAAAATAAGTTCAATTTTTAATTAAGAATCAAAATAAATGTTTAGGAAACTTTTCTTTACTGAGGATCCGTTATTCAAGAAATAACTACGTGTCAAATTTGGGAGCTCCAGATTCAACAATCAACTCTATAGAATGTCTAAGGACTTTTGCATCACGTAATATACGGATAAAATATGGACAATAAATATTTTCTTATTGAAATTAAGCGTAAATATCACTAGATGAGATGCTCTAAGCTGTGAATATTTCTTAGGAAGATAAAGAATTCTCTGAAAGGGGGAGGGTGATGTAACTACCCTCTATCATATCGCAGATACTGTTCGTTTCAGTATCTTGAGACGACCACTATCCGACGATTCTATCTCATTAAGGGGTGAGATGCGGAAAGATGAGGGCATTTCTGGAATTCTTCATCATTCTTTAACCTTGATTTTCGCCCGATTAGATACTTTTTCGTTCAATTTTTTTTTACATGTCCGTGAGTATCGTGTCCCTTATGACCTTATTATTTTATTTTAATTCAATCCGCGAGTAATATGAGTTTACTTTATTGCTAAATGTAAACATCTCCTCCTTTCACATTTCTTTTGGCGAATTTCCTTTGGCCAATTTTGGCGAATTAATCATTGAACTATTCCTAACTCTACGGAAAATGTGTATCTAAATTGTCATAAAAACACATATATATATTATATAAACATAATTAATGATACATATAATAATTAAACAATTATTAAATAAATATAATAATTGTCATTGAATAAACTAGTCATAGCTTAAAATGTTGTACTTTTTCCATGACGAGTATACTCGTCAAAAACAGTTAACTGGTTAAACTCATCCGAACGCATGCGCAAAAGCGCTTTTAGAATCCGTTGGCAAATAATGTTACCCAATGTTTATTTGTCTAAACCGAAGAGCAAATCTTTTGAATTAAACTCTCTTAAACACCTACCTAAACTCACCATAATTTTCAAAAAGTAACTAAACAAAGATAACTGCATGTTCATTGAAACTTTATGCACTACAGATTTTAGTGGCACATCATATCTAAATTATCTTTTTAAAATTCAGTTCAGCATTACATGCTATTTTTGGAGCTGTTTCCATACTATTCCACTTTTTTTGCTATTTCTAATATTACAATTTTATGCTTTTCCAATCCATTTGTGAATTTAAACAAAAATGTTCCGGCATTATTAGATTGACTACAACAGCATACTTCCAATGAACGGGCCATTAACTCTCGACGGCACTTACGCTCGACGTCTGCTACCCAAGCTGTACAATATTAAATGGTTCTCGGCTGCAGCAAAATTTATGTTTTCGATATAAGGGAGGATATTTATGTTTTCGATTTTAAAACGGGATGACTGTGAGTGACTCTTTTTATAAATTAAGAAGAATCGAACGCTTTAAAAGAGGAATAAAAAAAATAAGAATTTCATCATTTATTATTTTCTTTTAACCCTTTAAAAGGCATTTTTTTCCTTTCATGGTGTTTAAAACATTTTTTAGGATTAAAAATTGGAACAAAAAAAGTGATTTACTTAGTTTATTAGAAAATTTAATTTGATTAATTAATTAATAGTTAAATGCCAAATCAAGACACACCATTTTGTGTGAAATAAGAAACTACAGCATCTTTCTGTCTTACTGAAAATTTTTTCAGAAGTTATGTCAATCCATATAACTTCCTATAAAGAATGGGAAATTTAATGGGAAGCATATATCCATGACCGTAGAAAAGGTTAAATTTCGGCCTTCGTTATAATCTTTCATTAAAGTTGTTTTATTAAATACTTTTCATTAATTTAAAAAGTTGAGAATATTTCATTAATTTCTTTTATATTCTAATGAATAATTGTCAAGACAAAAGAAAAGTGCTTTTAATTCATAAGACGAAGTTACATTATTTGTAAATAGCAAAACCAATGGATTCCTTTGGAAAGATATGTCGAAATTCAGATTTAACCAGTTGGAATATTATCTTTTCCACTTTTTCGAATATTTGCAAAATAATCGTCTTATATGAGTCTGAATTTATCGAATAGTTTAGCATGGGAGGTGTCATAAAGTGCGAAAGAGTTCCATGTCGACAGAACGCAGCAAATGCAAAGTATCTAATATAATTGCAAGCTCACCTCTTCTTTCGATTTTTGATAGATGTATATAATATGGCGTGTTTTGCGCTTTCCAAAGACTGCGTCTATATCAGTCTATGGCTTTGACTAAACGGTTAATACATTATTTTCTTATATTTTAATGAATTTATAAAATTAAATGCATATTTTTAGTGTCTACCAACTGTTGCTTTTGTAGTCAAGTAAGGAAATAAAATCGTTTTGTTTCTTCTATATTTTGCCGTAGAAATATTCTCCTTGGAAAATGAAAAAAAAATGACATATGAAAACCATGCATAGACAAAGAGAGTAATCTCAAAAAATCTCATAAAAGTTGCAGAATGATGTCTTCTATTGCGCATAAATTATAGGGCTTAGAGCAATAAAAATGAATTATAAACCATCCTTCCTTCTTACTTCTAGACAGGAGAAAAATTGGATCATAAAATCTCAATTCCTTCTTACGATATTGCCGCTCTCGTCCATAGAGTTATTTGAAACAAAAAAGCTTCTAATAAAATTCTCTCTTCAATGTTCTGGAGGCCTCAAGTGAAATAAAAGACTTAATGGCTCTGAGGATGATATTCAGGTATGCACGATTTATATGCACGAAAAAGTGCAGAACAACAAATGGTCAGCCTCATGACGAATTTGGTCCAAGTTCTGATTCAGAGCGGCAAGTTAGTTGCAAAATTTGGAAGCAAATTTTATTTATATGGCCTTTTGAGTTTTTAAATCATTGAGCTTATTTGCATTCGGAAAGTCAGACAAACAACTACCATAGAAATCTATGGTCTGTGGTAAGGTTACAGGCTCGATACTCGATACCCCTGAAGAACCGTCGTATGAGCTCGTTTTGCGCACGTAAAATCCGTCGGGGCCAAACGTCGTCCCACTGATGTGATGCGGAAGTTTGGAGAGGGGATGCCAGCTCAAGTGTCGTCCTCGCCATCTGATACGACCACGATTCAAAATTATGAAGTCCGCCCCAAAATATCCTTAGAGTTACTTTGAAACAGGATGTTAACTGAACTCCATAGAAATATGAATATTTGATAGAAAGACTGCATACCAAATTTCATTTTTCTAGCACAAAGGGTTTATGAACATTTGTATTCACTGACAGATATAATTCCAAAAGAATGTTTTTCGGAATCAAGGAAGTTTGAAATATGGAAATTTTTCAAAATATAGACTTTATTATTATTATTTTCTTGACGCTTGCAATACTCTCTTCAGTAAGGTTAAAAAAAAGTAACCCCTAAAATAATTTAGTTCAAAGATAATCGAAGACTTGTATCATCAAGAAAAAAATAACAATGGTAACAGTTTTCATTATACGTATACGGATGCTAATAATGCACATGTCCTTAGTAAAGGATATGTGCTATTCACTCATGGGGACAATTTTTCTAATTAAAATTCCATATAATAATAAACTAGTACTCTACCAGAATTAGCTTCAAGGATGCAAACAGATTACACTCGAAAATTAACGAGATTAATGATTTTGCCATAAAACAGAATCATGATAGCTTGGATCGATAATTATCGTTCATATCAGAAAGATAGGGTTGATTTGAATTTATGCTTCAAAGGAGATACTGACATTTATGCTCATGATATCTATTCATATTTTGATCATAGCTGTATCCAATGCCGTAAGGAAGGAAATGAAGTTAATTATCATGAAATCAAAAATTGAATTTGTTTATATTCTATCAGAAATTATGAGCATTTTTTCCTTTGAATATTTCTGTTATTTAAATTCGAGCACCAATCTCATCATTACTGACCATTTTGATACCACTCGTATTGGAATAATCATAATGCTAGATCGAATGCTTATGAATGAGTTGATTCTAATTAAAATTTTGAAAAATCATTCCGAAATATACATTTTATTGTTGTTGCTTATCCCCCTTGGATTGAACACCAATTCAAACAAAGTCCAACAGAACGGGGAAAGAGGAGAGCAGTAGCTTCTGAGGGTAAGGGCCCCTGAGCACCCGAGGGCAGAAGTCTGACTTCTAGCTCATATGAAGATGACACTCAATCGTTTGCATAACACCTTTTTTACAGAGAAGCTCTTTCACATACCTCACAGATAGAACATAGGGTAAAGAACAACCATGCCCTAACCAGGAATCGAACCAGGGACGTCCAGATAAAATATACATTTTCACACCCCCCCTCCAAGGTATATATGAGCCAAATTTGGTGTTGCAGATCAAGTAGTCAAACCAGCTGTAGAGCACGAGCACTCTCTCTCTCTCTCTCTCTCTCTCACACACACACACACACACACACAAGTTCATTTCCGTTCAAGTGGTATTGGCGACTGTTAGGCAAAATAGTTATAACTTTTCGTTCCATTTTTACGGCCCTCAGAAATGGAAAAGTACACGCACAATAGGCCTTTATTATTAGTAAACATAAATATTAAGGTTTGCGTTATCTTACAGAATTGGCAAGGTTCAAACCAGGTATCATGCATATCTCACTGCATGCACGTGTAATCATTCTAGTTTAGGATGAAAGAAAGAGTTAAGGATGTATTCTATCTGTTTTTTTTAATTTAAGATTTATAAGAAAAACTTGACATTGTGACATTGCTAATAGTACGAAACAGGTAAAGAAAAATTCCAATTAATTTCATTAAATTAAATCTATTGCAAATTGAAATGTAATCAATGAATTGTTCAACTCTCGTGACTTCATTATTACGAAATAGCTGTCTATATCATCTTATGTCATGCTGTGAAGTAATAAGATAAGTAGGAATTCAAAATGCACAATGGAATGTGCGTTTGGCGACGACCATTTGACGTGTCTCATGTGAGCATAAATAGTCTCTAACTCCGGTACTAGGATAAAGAAAACGAAATCACGGTAAAAGATATATCTGAAAACTGAATGAGCAGTCTTTTAAAAAATCAAAGTAATAAAGAACTTATTGAAAAGCCCAATTTAATTAATTTTCTGTTAAACAGAGCAGACGACAAATCCGGTTCTGTTACAAGATTTATTACAAGATTTGATTAAGAAAGCAAATAATTTCTGAAATTTTTCTCAATTTGCTATATTTACTCTGAATTGTTTAATGATAAACTCTCTTATTATGTTATATTTAAAAGAAAAATAATTTATTAAATAGATAGAAATAGCGAAGCACTTTGACTCGTATATTTAATCAATGCATCGATTTTCCGTTTCTTGGTTTTTTCGAAAGTATTAAATCTTCGAAAATGCTGATACAATTCAATTTGGGTCTTATTAATAAAAGGAGTGCCTTATTTTAATTAAATTGTCCAATACTTCAGTCATGATACCCTAATTTACTTTTTTTTTTTCTTCAACCGCCATCTTTCTCTGTCTATGTTGAATCCACATGTTTTTATTAAAATTACATTTCAATGTTAAAGAATCTTTTTTTCTTTTTACTTTGTTTGAAGATGAAATATTTTATGAATTGGCATCGGATTTTCCGCACGGGTAAACGCATATAGTGATGAATATATAGAATGGATTTAATAAAAAGGAACATTTTGAAGTTTTTCTGTTTCGCCCTTGAAATGCTTATTTGTTAATAAATTTTTATTTTACGAATTAGAATATCTTAAATTAAAATTTAAAGCAAAAATTAACTGAAGTTAGATTTATTTATTGCGTATAAAATAAAAAATTCTTGATTTTTTTTGAAAAAAAAATAATTAGATGCCAAAATAAAAATAATCCCTCCCTTCCCTAAATATTATTATTTTTTTTAATAAAAGGAAAACCTTAGTGGAAATAAAGTTGATATAACTGAAATTTAGTTTTCTGATGCAACATGATCAGAAGATACATAGGTCAATGCTAAAAGTTTGGTTAATTTTTAATTAGGAATTAAAGTTTTGGGAACTTTTCCTTAGGGGAACCCGTTATCCAAGAAGTAATTACGTGTCAAATTTCAGAACTCCAGATTCAACGGTCAAATCTATAAAAAGTTCAGTTATACGCTTTTGCATCATTCATGTGGCATCACGCAATTTAAAGATATAAACCAGACAGTAAACATAATCTTGTTAAAATGCAGTTAGACAAGATTCACTAGTTGAGATTTTTCAAAACTATATATTGTTACGAATTTCTGCCGGGGTTCGTTTGGATAGTGGAAGTGATATGGTGTGTAGAACGCTCAATCAGCAGACGGTAGTAGAAAATAAAACAACGACGTTTATTTACACGAAGACACACAGGACAGCACAAAAGCGACAACTATATACAGCACAGAAGACGATTATCTTTACCCGAGACGTGTAGCATACAACAGCACACACAGCAGCATACAACCAGAATCTACTGCAGACAGTAGCGCACAGCTCAGTTCAGCACTAGCTTGACTCCGTCGCTTCCGACTACTCTGCTCCGTCGATTCCGACTACTCTGTCTGGCAGCTGCAGCCCCTTTTATAGGTCTCAGGAGGCGGGGCTAGAAGCCTCTCAACCAATCAGGAACGTTCGAGGCGTATCTCGGTTCCTACTGGACGGATCGGGAAAATTCTCGATGTTTCGGGTATAATCTATTTTGGCGCCAAAGTCGCCAAATTCGTCGCCAAGTCGCCAAGCTCTGGTACCCCCGACACGACGCCCAGATTCTGTCCCATACAGATGACTGTAAAACATTCTTTCCAATGATGGAACCAACTATGCTGGGAAGCAGCATTACGGATTCGTAACAATATATTTTATTATAAAAAAAAGAAATTCTTGGAAGAGGCGCGGGGGGGGGGAGAGATGAAGTTTCTGTGTATCAAACCCCTGTTTTTCGTTTAATTTTTGATTTGCAAATAATTGCAATCTCGACTTAAGAGATATTTAGAAGATATTATTGCTTATGTTGCCGAAACCAAACAACAAACCTTTCAAATTAAAAGTACATAAAGCATTCGTAATGCTTACATTCAACGTAATTTTCAAAAATTGGTGAAACAAAGGCAATTGCTTATTAGTTTATACTTTAATTGTCACAGAATTTAGGCGTGGGTGGAAAATATATTCATATCTAAACTGTCTTTTTAAAGTTAAATTGAGATGGCACTGCATTCTATATTTCTCCTTCCCTACTCTCTCACTTTTCTTGCTATTTCTAATACCGCAAATTTTTGCTCTTTTCAGCCATATTGTGAATTTAAATAAAACCAGTTAATCAGCCTTAAATTGACTACAACATATTTACAGTGAAATTTAATTATCACAATTAATTTTTAAAGGTAATTTTCCTTTAAACACTCAACTTCTGCACTGTATGCTGTACTATTTAAAATCTTTCTTAGAAGTAACAAGAAGTATTTCTATTTCTATTTTTCTATTTTTATTTCTATTTCTATTTCTATTCTATTTTTCTATATTTCTTAGAAGTATTTACAGTGAAATTTAATTATCACAATACTATTTAATCACTGTACTGTACTATTTAAAATCTTTCTTAGAAGTAACAAGAAGTATTTCTATTTCTATTTTTCTATTTCTATTTCTATTTCTATTTCTATTCTATTTTTCTATATTTCTTAGAAGTATTTACAGTGAAATTTAATTATCACAATTAATTTTTAAAGGTAATTTTCCTTTAAACACTCAACTTCTTCACTGTATGCTGTACTATTTAAAATCTTTCTTAGAAGTAACAAAATATAAAAATATAAATAACTTGGATGTGATGTAAGATCCATGAGATTTTATGACGGGGAAACTGCACGTGACTCTTTTTGCTTTCTCTATTTGAAATATAGAGAAAGTATAGTAATCGTCAAAAAAAAAACCCCTCGATATTTTGATTAATCTCCACGTTCTAGAACTCCCCGAGTTCGAAAAACACATTTTTGGAAAATGTCCGTCTGTGTGTGTGTGTGACAAAGATAACTTAAAAACTTTTTGAGCTAGAGAGATAGAATTTGATATACACTCCAAATTACACCAAATTTACACCAAATTTGCAGATTTCTGCCAAATTTTGAGTAAAACCTGATCAGAAGAATTCCGACTGTAAAGCGGTTTGAATAAAGTTAACATGATTGTTACAAAATGAAGATAAAATTGGTACACGTATTTAATATCTATAATATAGACACCTGTCAAATTTTGTGTCAAATCCAGCAGCGGTTTAATTGTCTGTTGATCTACACTTTCAGAAACAAGTAAACGCGATGCAAAAACACAATGATATAAATACATCAAATTTGGTATGGGATTGTTGGCCAAGGATGTCACTATTCGATAAAAATGCTAAATTCCATCCGAAAGTTAATAGTTCGTAACTATTGTACGCCAATGTCATGTTAAGCGTTCTCTGGAGGGAAAGTTTATTAGAGAGTATGCGAAAAAATTTAGGGGAGACCACCCCGCCTAGTTTTTATAAATTATGGAAGAAATCATTTCATTAAAGGAAGATATATGTGACTCAGAAATTTGTTGTTTGTTCCACTTTGTAGGTTATAAAACTCACTACAATCTCTTTTCATTGCGATAATGTTGTTTCTAACTGCATTTGTCATAGACAAGCCCACTGACTTTAGATGTCAGTGGTTTTAAGCCAAGGGTGCGTCTCCTGTTTTTTCAGTAACGACCTGGTAGCAAGAGTCCGATTTAGTTACACACACGTCACAACTCTTTTTACCGGGCTGACTTCAATCATGCATTTCATTCACAGATCGTAATTTAGACCAGAATCAGACAACGGTCACCCCTGATCTAGTGCCCCCGAGCGATATTACTCTCAACATGAACGACTTTGTGACAACGACAGATTTATACGTGAGCTAACCACCGCACACACGGAGAGTCTTCGGTCGGTGGGTTCGAACACGTAGTCCACGGGACGCGAAATCAACGCACTACCAACCTGGCTATCCCGGCCCTTACTGCCTTATTAACATCTATCATTAATTTAAAATGCAGAAGTTAATAAATATCGCTCGACGAAACAAAAGCATTTCTAATGAGAAAGTCGACATTAATTGTAAATATCAAAACAAAGCGATTTGCTTTGAAAGGTAAATCAAAAGTCAGATTTAACCAGTGTTAGTGCTCTCATTTCGAATTTCTAGTATGTTTGCACAATATACCATCTAATAGTGAGTCGGAATTTCGGGCAACTTTTCTGTTCCATCGATTTGACACAGTTATACATTTAAGATTGTAAGGCTACAGATTGAATTGCATTTATCTAAATAGTTTGAGATTTCACGTACAAAAACAATCAAATATATGGACTCACACACGGTTATTGGATGCCGCGGTGGTCTGGTGGTAAGGCCATGGCTTCGGAACCGGAGGGTTTCCGGTTTGAGACCCAATTCCGCAGAAGAACCGTCGTGTAAGGGGGTCTGGTGCACGTTAAACCGTCCAGGCCGAACATCCTCCCATTGGTGTGGTGTGGAGAGGGGGATGCCAGTATCGTCAAGTATCGTTCTCGTCATCTGACCGAGGTTAAAAATTACGAGATTTGTCCCCAAAAAAAACCCTGTGTTGCTTTAAAATGAGACGTTAATATAACTAAATGCACACGAATTAAGCTTTGGAATAATTTAGTTCCAAATTTCATACAAATCAACTATTCTAATGATAAATATGTATACTAAGCTTCATCTCTCTAGTTTCCGAGTTCCAAAACGTGGAGAGACCGACATCCTGCAAACGGAGTCTTTCGAAAATTCATAGATGTTTACAAATTTCAAACGTATACCACATACCAAATTTTATCCCTATAACCGATTCTATGCTTTTATTAGTTATGTTCCCAGATAGAAATAAATAAGCGCAATTCCAAATATATGTCCCAAAACCCAGAAAAACATAAAATGCTAAAATTTGTTAAATTCTTTAGGTCAAATATTTTGACAGTTGCAATTCCATTTTTTCATTTACAACAAAGTCGAAAAAGGATATTTTGAGATTTCCTCCTATCGCAATCCGGAATTTAAATTTCATTTTCTTAAATATGTAACTATAAAGTTATTTAAGCTGCTTATTACCTTTTCCTGTTTCACTGGTATCTTTAATATTTGCTGTTGCACATCCCCATGAACAGTAGAACTATATCAAGTCTTTGAAATTACGCACCCTGAAGAAGTCCAATATTAACATTGGATTATCAATACGATCCTGTCTTAAGAGGCCCAGACAAATAAGAATATGATCAGGTAAATTTGATAAAATATAACTTTAATAATAAATAAAATATAATATAATTGGATAAAAAAATAAAATGTGATTATACTATATTTCCAATGCACATCAACCGTTATCTTTACAGTCATATCAAAACTAAAATTGTTTAGTTTCTGCAACATATCATTACAAAGAAAAAACGGGAGGGTAAAAGATCGATATGGACTTTGCATAGAGAAAGAAAATGATCTCAAAAACTCTCATAAAAGTTGTAGTGTTGTGTCTTCTGTTGCGCGTAACGTATAGGGTTTAGAGCAATAAAAATCAGCAATAAACCTCCTTCCTACTTACCGCTAGAAAGGAGAAAAATTGGATCGTAGAATCATTATTTCTTCTTATCGATACTGCCGCTCCTGTCCATGGCGCTATGTTTTTATTTCGGATAAAGTCGTACCAATAAAATTCTCCCTGACACTTTGGAGTTCCCAGATGAAATAGAAGAAATCTTCTATAGTTCTGGGGATGATGATCAGGTAAGGACGTTGCATAGGCCATCAAAATTTTTGCTCTTCAGTATTTGAGAATTTATCAGTTTTTTTTCTATTACAATAGGCAAACACCTCAAAATAGAGTTTCTTAAGTTGTGGGCGCAACTTCAAAACTGATCGCCAAAAATCTGTCTTGAATTGATTATTTCAGGATTTTCTGCCATTTGTTTACAAAAACTTTTAAGGAAAACCTCTTAATTTTAAAAGAATCCATAGACTGTTTGAAGAATAGCTATTTACACTCATGTTCGTAAATTAAGGATAATGCAAGTTCAGGAAAAGAAAGAGTCAGAAGCAAAACAAATGTGACTTATTTGTAAAGCCTATTTATTAAACAAAAGGTTGAGAGCAAAAAAGATGCTATATGTTTGATTTCATTAATAAAAATTGCGATTTTTTTTCCTCCGTGGAACAAATTACAAAAAAAAACTATTAGAATTAACCGAATTTACATGGTTACATGGTTGGTTTGATGGTTAATACATAGTATGTCTTCCAGACTATGCAATACATTCCGTACAACGTTTAGGCATGCTGAGTATCAAATTATCGATCTGATCTTGGGGAATATTACACCACTCATCAAGCAATGCTATCCGAAGTTCCGGTAGATATGTAGTAGGTGGTTGATGGGCTGCAACTCATCGACCAAGCATGTCTCACACATGCTCTACTGGATTCAAGTGCGATGAGAATGCTGGTCAGTTCATACGGGTAATATCTTCCGATCGAAGGCATGGTGAGGACGGCTGTTGTCATCCATAAACACGAATTCTGCTCCCATGGCGCCCTGAAACAAATGACATGTTGTTCCAGAATGACGTCCCGATAGATTTGGCTTGTCATGGTTCCAATTAGAACATGCAGGTCAGTTCTGGAACCCAGAATAATTCCTCACCGAACGAGCAATCCTGCACCACCATAACAGTGTCGTTCAATGATGTTCTCTTGGTGGTAACGGGTACCTGGCGCTCTCCATTAGAAAATCTGGCGAGAATCAGACTGCAAGCTAAACCTCGACTCGTCGGAAAATATCACACAAGCCCACTGTTGCGGTGTCCACAATGCATGCTCTCTACTCCAGGCTAACCGCAGGCGACAGTGAGTTGCAGTAAGTCGAACACATCCGACAGGCCTATGAACATATAGATCAATCTGCCCTAAGCGTTTGTAGACGGTCTGCCTTAAAACTGTTGTACCAGTGGTTGAAGAGAGCTAACCAGACATATCTAATGCTGTGTTCCGTCTGTTTCTATTGGTAGTAGCTGCCAAATACCAGTCCTCATTCGGTGTTGTAACTCGGGGACTACCTGTGCTGTAACGTCTATTCATATTACCATCATCTTGAAATCGTTGCCAAAGCCTGGAGGTGGCCAGGGCGATTCGAAGTTCCTCGGATACTTCCAGCTGGGTACGCCCACATTCCAGACGGCCGATAATTCTACCACGTAAAAAATCATCCAAATGCGTCCTTTGTGTCATAATTATGCGGTTATTGCACTGAAAGGCTTATAAAGCGCTTGCCAATAATTTTACTTCTTTGCCTGTATTCCTTATACGTCACTCTCTTACATTCTCGGCATTATGACGTACTATCGGTATCATCTGGTGGCTTCCTACAATTTGCATATGATTTTTCAAGATGTGTGTATTCATTTTACGGGTGAAATATGTATTTTAGAGTTCAATTTCAGTGTGACTCTGAATTATGATTAATTTATGGACATGAGTGTATAATAAAATTTCTTCTCAGCTGCTCTTTTTTGAATTTTTAAATTTTATTTCTTGATCATGGCTTTGTTTTCTGATATAAATAAAAAATAATTCGCGTTTATAGAAAAAAGATTAAGAAATCACAACTTTGCCCTTAATTATTAACTTGTAAATCAGTTAAAACAAGAAGGTTTTTTTCTTTAACGACCGTTTATCTGACAATGGGCCTACTTTAATTCAGAATTGTTAACGTCCGAATTTTAAAGCAACATCAGGGCTATTTTGGGACGACCTCGAAATCTTTTTTTGTGGTAAGATGGCAGAAACGACACCTGAACTTGCACGTCCGATGGGACTCAAGAGAAAGGAAATTTAACCCCGAAGGATTTAATGTGCACGAGACTCCCTTACACAAATTCCCTTCCGTGGTATCGTGCATCGAACTTGAAACCCGCCACTCCCGATGACGCGACCTTACTACTAGGCCACAATGGCCTGCACGTGTCTAAACCCTGTCAAATAAAATGCATGAGAGACAGCAGAAAATAAAAATTTTCTATTTATTGTTAGTTTCATGATTACATATACTTGGGTTTTTGTTGTCTGATTCGCTCAGAAACAAAGTTTAACGAAGGATTTTTTTTTCGAAAGAATTACTTACCATTTTAAACTAAAACTATTGAATGAAATGCTACAGTAAGAAAAGGAGATGGATATATAATCTTTAGAACTTTTTTTCGTAATTTAGGTGGAGTATAGGGCAATTATCTACAATTGTTAAAAGAAAAAAATGTTTATGTGTGTTGCGCTCTACAAGCAAATGGTTTCAGCTTCACACATTTATACAAATAAATATTGAAGAATATGTATATTGAGATTCTCAAAACGTTATTGCAAAGAAATTATTTTTATAAATTTATACAATTCACACCCTCCCCCCCAAAAAAATCGATTTTTTAATGATAATCCCCCAAATCGTTTTTCTAATGATATCTATTTATATTATTTATCTAACTAAGAGGAAGCAATTAAGATACAAAAATATTTAAATAGAATTTTTCGCAACCAACTGGTAGTCAAAGGCGAGTAATAAAAATTCGTAGACGGAAAATATTTATCTTTTTATATTAATGAATGAAATTATTTTTTAATATGAACAATCAATACTATTTATAAAGCTTATGTATGGCGTCGTTATAAACTTAAGAGTAGTTTTAGATTTCAAGTTGAATTAAATTACAAATTCACTTGTTTCTATATGAAATCTTGGTTGGAAATGCAACAAAATTCTAGTAAGAAGGAATATGTATTCTTTATTTTTTTATTATTAAAGAAACTCCACAGTTTTAGATCGGTTTTTCAAAGAAGTTCAAGTAAAAAAGATTCCATCATTTTTACCATGAATGGGTTTTTTTAAAAACCAGAAAAAAAAAAGAAAAAGAAAATCTACTGGCGAAAACTACTTTGGAAACTTTAATCCTACTAACAGAAAAAAGAGCTTGCGTGTAATAATTTTCAGAATCAATAAAAAAAAAAATTGAATCGTTCAAAAACGTGAAATATTTTCTTGAAAATTTGTTGAAAAGAACTCCAGAATGAAAGGAAAAACTTTTTTTCGTATATTCTTTACATAGGTTGTTCTGCAAACTCAAGAACCATAAACAAACTTCGTTATTCCTTATTTGTAAATTCTTCCAAAAGAAAATCGTTTTGAGCTAGAGTGGATTATTAGTTGACGATATATTAGAAAAATGGAATTTTACCAACGCAAGAGAAACTTTTCATACTTTTAAGTTAGAAATTCATAAAAAAGTATAATGTTTCTAGTGTAATGCTAATATAAAATATAATATAAAATAATCAGAATATTTGCGGATGAAATTTTATTAAAAGAAACCAGAATTTTTTTTATTATTATTAATCATTTTTAAAATTTCTTAGCATCGATGATATAGGATAAAATACTATTATAAATTTCATAAAATTAAATATTAAGGAAATTTCGTATTTTTTTAAAACTGAAGCTTTATAGCATTTAGAATAAGATCTTGCTCCATTGCATTAGACCTGCCCGAAATAATTTATTAAAAGA
Source organism: Argiope aurantia (assembly GCA_026543865.1). Classification (NCBI taxonomy): domain Eukaryota; kingdom Metazoa; phylum Arthropoda; class Arachnida; order Araneae; family Araneidae; genus Argiope; species Argiope aurantia. The sequence goes on from JAPMOR010092364.1 coordinate 147,041, forward strand.
AACTCTGATTTAATAAATTATTTCACCAAAATATCATTAACTTATCATGTTATGATATTTTGGTATAGATATTAGACTTCCCTTATTATTTTTTTTTTCTGAAAGGGGACTTCGGAATATAAAATTCAAATGACTAAAGCTATTAAATTCGAATCTTGTGTTTTTCACAAATTTTTGCTGTTCAATTTTAATAGAATATTATCCAATAAAATAAGATTTAAAATACCAGGAAAGCAAATATTACTCCTGGCATCATGGAATCATTGCACGAGATTAAAAACTTGTCGAAATATAGAAATATTATTTCTGTGAAATGGTAGATATTTCTTCTAAACTTCAAAAAAAAATATTCAATCTATTAAGTTTCAATAAATTTTCATTTTCTTCAAAAAAATGTTCAAAAAAAAAAAAAAAACTTAAAACTTAGACGATCTATGTGATAAAAAAATTGCTGTTTACTTCGATGATACACAAACTCAGAAATATGTCAAAACTGAAAAAAAGAAAAAGGATGTTTTGAATTTCCAGTTCTGCGAAGGCAAATCATTTGTTACGGACGGAAATGTGAGCCTGAAATCCAATTTTTTATCTCCCAAACTGTTGTTTTTGCGTTGAATCTTGGCTTTAAGAAATAACAACAACAACAACAAAAAACGTGTCACGAGCCCTGTGTAAATAGAAAGAAAAAGAAAATTTTGGCTGGAAAATCATGATAGAAATTCTTGGTTCTGACGTTAGGGGAAACAAAGTTTTCGGTAGATGTATTTGCAACTTTTTACAGTATGAAAACAAACTTCGCTGGCACGAAAAGAGTAGGCATTTCTCGCACGTAACGCTATATGATTGAAATGCGCGTTATTCCCACAGAAATTGAGTGCTTTCCTTTCAAACACGGAACTTAAAGCCTTTTTCTGTAACAGGAAAATAAATTTCTGTTTGGAAATTTTGCTACGATGATTGCTTTTTCATGAAACTGAAAACATATTTGTTACTGTTGTTGCTTGAATATAGACGGGATTCCGGATTCTTTTCAAATTTTGGGAATCCAGATTTATAAAATATGTGGATTCATTTTCTCTTATATATCTTCTTTCTGGGCAATATCAATCAGAGGATAGTTATTTGAGTGATAAAATTACAGAATGCAGATCATTCTTGAAAATCGTCATTAAGAAATTAAAGCTAAGCCTTTTGATAAAAAGTCTATTTCAAAATGCTTTTAAGAAAACTTTCAGAAGAATGGCCTGGTTCTTTGCCGAAATTATAATTTTTTCAATCATCTCTTTATTGCATATGTTAATTTCCATGATAATTTTAGAGTAAGTTGTCCTGTGGGTTTATTGTGAAAAAAATTCGAAACGCTGGATAGTGAAATACTCTATATTCCACATGAAATAAACTCTGATATAAAAACATTGATGAAATAGGCACAAAGGACAGCAAATAATAGCATAATAAACAACAGCAAACCGCTCAGCGTCATTGGCTACCTTAAAAGTTAGAACTGCCTGATGAATAGAATTAATACTTGCGTGTGCGCCTCACTATTTGTAGTCCCTCTACAAGGTGCGAAATCATATAGAATTCTCCAGAAGAATCTTTACTAATTCAAACTGGGGCATAATTTCTGCATTATTGTAGCCAAAGTCGCCAAGTCTATCGCCAACTTTGAGGGGGGAGGGGTCATTAATATGGCATACCTTCAGCAACTATTAAGAATCCTATATATATTGCTATCTTACCAGAAGACTAACATGATAGGAAAACAGCATTAAAGTAATAATGCGTTACTTAAGATTCTGATGTGATTTTTGGAAATTTAATTCTTCTGTCTATATCTAAATATCTTTCCATGCATTATCAATTTTCAAATGTGTTGAACCCTCATCTGAAAAATATGAAAGACATTCCTATGACATAATAACAGTCCTCTTGAAAAATTTAATTAAATCAAGAGGCAATATTTTAAAATGTTCAGAAATTTAAAATGCAATTTTAAGAAACGATGTAGAGAAACTCCAAATAGATATTTAGCAAATAATTTTAAAAACTGGTTTTTGTCTAATAAAATTTTTTCGAAATATACAGTGGTGGCCAAAGTTGTGGACACTGAAAAATTTTTTTATGTTTTCTGACTTTGTATGCTTATAGAAAATGTAACGTTTCAAAAAATGCAAACTCTTACGTATCATTTTAAAGAGAATTTAATGCTGATTTCAATACAAAAAGCCAAATTAAAATATTTGCAATGCAAAAAAAGTTGAATGGCAATAATTATGGAGATATATTAGATGCTGATGACTGCAGTGAGTTACCAGTACTTGGCCTTTATTTTTTTTATTGCAGCTTCACACTGATGTTTCATTGAGTTGATGAGTTTTAAGCTCTTCCTTCGTTATTGCACGATGCCAGTAAACAATTATAGCATCAATTAATTCCCTTTTATTTACAAATACTTTATATATACAAGAGTTTTCAAATGGTGCCATAAGTTCTCAATAATTTTGAAGTCAGGACAATTTCCTGGCCATGATAACAATTCAATGCTCTTTGTACTAAACCACTCTTTTATTATTTTTGCTGTGTGGCAAGGAGCTGAATCCTGCTGAAAAAATAAGTGATGCATTGTTGGGAAATAGATCACTGATGGAAGGTGTAAGTTTTGACTCTAGAATAGTGTCAGTGTATTTTCTTACATTTAATGTCCCATTGATAACATGAAAGAGACCAATACCATCTGTTGACACGCATGACCAAATCATTACACTAACTGAGTTCTTCATAGTTGCCTGAATGCAGTCAGGATGTAGCCTTTCACCTATTCTATGTCTTACCTATTTTCGTCATCACTACCGAATAACAATATCTTTGTTTCATAACTTCGTATAACTTGTGACCACTGATCATCTGTCCAATTAATGCATTCTTTTGTCCACAGTAATTTTTTATACGCAGCTGCAAAGTGAGATAAGGATTTTTTCGTTGAATTCTACCTCATAGTCCAACACCTAATAATCTTCTCCTGATTGTTCTTGAACTGTCGTAAATGCCAGCATCATTCAGTTGACTTCCGATAGTCGCTGATGTCATCCTTCTGTCTTAGAGACATAGTCTTTTTATTTTTTTATCATCAACAGATGTGGTGTACCTCTTTCAACCATTTCCTGTCTTGTTTTTGTAGTGAATTTGTCTCCTGATATAGTAAACAAAATTTTCGGACTCCAGATGTAGTCACTGAACCATCCATCTGTCTTGCAATTTCAGCATAGGAAAGACCATATTCATGTAACAAAATAGGTACCCAATATATTCTTTTATTAGATGTCATTGCTTCTCGACTAAATATTAGAAATATTTACAAAAATTCCAACTGTATAGTAAAGAGTTCAACAAAGCTTCTAACTTGCAATTTAATTACATAAAAAACAGTCTTCCTTCTACAAAAAAAAGCCCAATAAGGAGTTGTTCCAACTTTAAACATGATGTTAGCTTCTGCTAGCAGTAAATAACATTTGTTTAGTTCCCAGAACAAGAACAGTGATTTGTCAGGAAAGTTGGGGCCGCGGTGGCCTGGTGGTAAGGTCTCGGCTTCGGAACCGGAGGGTTTCAGGCTGGAGACCCGATTCCACCGAAGAACCGTCGTGTAAGGGGGTCTGTTGCACGTTAAATCCGTCATGACCAAACGTCCTCCTGCTGGTGTGGAGTGGTGTGGAGAGGGGGGTGCCAGCTCAGGTGTCGTCCTCGTCATCTGACCGCGGTTCAAAATTACGAGGTCCGTCCCAAAATAGCCCTAGTGTTGCTTTAAAACGGGACGTTAATATAACTAAACCAAACTAAACCTGTCAGGAAAGTTAGAAATTACAATCCACTTCATCAGTGTGTTTGTTATTCAGATTGAAGTAAGAATATCTTTTTTTTTTGTAAATAGTTGAGATTTGCTTTTTGTATTGAAATTAGCATTAAATTCTCTTTAAAATGTTTTGTAAGAGTTTGCTTTTTTTGAAATATAACATTTTCTATAAGCACGTAAAGTTAGAAAACATAACGATTTTCAAAAGTGTCCACAATTTTGGCCACCACTGTATGTGCAAGCATGTTTCTATGTGCATCACATATACAGGATTATCAAGAAATAAGTTACCCACTTCAGAGGGCTCTAAAATGCGTTCTACTGGTCCAAATAAGATAAAATTTGAACTACAAATTATTCAGATGATGCACTTCACATTTATTAATTAAAAAACGTAATTGAGTTACAGCGCATGTCTATTACCATTTTTCTTTCGATAGAAAGAAAGCGAATTCTGCACGAACATTAGTTTCTTCTCTGTTCGTCATACTTACGTTGCAAGAAAAAGCGCTAATGCTGAAATTGTTCTACCAAAACCAAAAAAAAAAAAAAAACACCATTGCAGCTCTAAAGTAATTTCGTCGTATGAAGCAGATACGAAAAGGTCCAGTGTCTCCAGGTGCCCTACACAAGATGATGCAGAAATTTCAAAAAATTAGGCAATTTGGCATTATTCCAGGTAGAGGACGAAAAAAAAAAAAATCCCGTCTTCCAGCGTCGAAAATGTTGCAACCGCGCTCGTTGAAGCCAGCAGACAGTCGCAGCATAACAGTGTGAGTATGCCTGTTGTTTCCCTTCTAGACATAATTTTCATGCAGGATGGTGCATAACCTCATATATATCGTTGTGTAAAGAGATTGTTAATACAGCATTTCATAGAAGCACGAGTTAACAACCGTCATTTCCCAATAGCTTGGCTTCCTCGCTCGGCGGACATCACCCTTTGCGACTTTTGGTTGTGGAGTTATTTGAAGGACAATATATACCATCAAAGGCAATCATCTGTACCAGATCTGAAGGACAACATTCGGTGCCATATTCTTAATATTCAGGCAGACTCACTCCGGTCATTTATAGAAAATATGGTTATCCGATTAGAGCGTATTGTTCAAAATAAAGGAGGACAATTTAAATTTTACTTTATTTAACAATTATAAACCATATTAAATGGTTTTATGTGTATTACAACGCCACGTCACCTAACAGTGAATTTTTGTACATTCTTTTTATTTAATAAATGTAAAGCGCATCATCTCAATAATCTGTATTTCAAATTTTATCTCATTTTAATCAATAGAGCGCATTTTAGAGCCCTCTGAATTGGCTAACTTATTTCTTGTTAACCCTGTATTATTTGAAATTAAATAGGATTCATTTTCTTTGTGACTACTTTCAGGAATTTTCAGATGGGGTCAAAATCGACACAAAGGGATTCACGAAGTTATAATGCATATTCATATTCTTGTTTAGACATTGCAGTTTATACAAGTTTATTTTAATAATTTTGTCAAATTTTTTTTTATGTCTTTAACATGGAGTTGCCACTTTATGATTGCTGAAGTTGAGAATGAAAATTAAATTTTGAAGCATACTTCAAGGTTATTTCGGAACAAATTTTGAGCCTAGATAAAAATGGCATCCCCTTCCCAAAATTGTTATGCCATTCTCATTTGTAAAGATATAAGCATAACATTATTTCTTTATGCCATATTTATATTTGTTGATATTTCTTTCGAATTTGAATATAATTTATACTGATGAATGGAAATTAAAACTTCATTTTTAAGATGAATTTCACCCAATACTTCTTAATTAAGAATACTCTTCTCTTTTCGGAAATGAATAAGTAAACGAATGTATAGAATATCTTCATTTCATAATCACAAAATTTTCCAATCATTCCTGTTGCGACCGTAATTAATACTAGCTACAGATATTACGGAACAAAGCCTTTACTAAACAAGCAAAGAGGTGCTAGCTCATTTATCAAAAACATTGAGCTCCCCTACTTTATACCGTAATAGTGTTTTATGGCAAGAACGGATATCTATTGCAGTTACCACCTATGGAATGTCCTTCATAACATTACAGACTACTTATGGCCTCCTCTTGAACTCAGGAATTCATTTACGCGATACACTGTTTCAACCTCGAAGGAAGTGACCGGGACTACTTCTTTTGATGAAAACAGCGACTGAATCGCATTTAGGGGAGAAAAATAATATCCTAAGTCGATAGAGATAAGGACACCTAACGACCCTACTTTGAGAATTCTGTACACAGCAGAGCAATAATCTGTCATTTAATGGTGTAATATCAGGTGAGGTTGTTTGCCCTGTTTTAAGCAAGAAAAATTGGCACTTTGAAGCTAGTTGTTTATTCAGGAGGGTGTGAATAAATGTCTTCCATAACTTTTCTTCAAGTGTCTGTCCGTTTGTAAAAGATTTTCCAGTCTACGTTACTAATAAGTTTTTTCAGATTATATCAAAGACTGTCCAAGAGTCATTTCGTCATTTTACGTGTTAATAAGATAACGAATGAAACTGTTAAGCCTAACCCCAGTTTCTAAATTTTCATGGAATCCAGTTTATGCATATTCATTTCCTTAATGGACATAAAGAGCACCAGCTTGTGAGCATAGAAGAAGTTTATTTGTATGGTTCTCGAAACTGAGATTCGATCAAGAGGCCTCCGTGGAATTGAGAGAAACAGGAGAAATTGTCATTTTTTTAATTTTTTTTCTTTTTATATATGCCCTGGGAGGCACCTCGCAATTGAGGATGAGAAGCCCCCGGCATGGTGGTTGGTTCTCGCCACCCCTGAAGTACATGAAAAGGTGGGGATCTGGCTTCTCCCATCGATGACGAGACGTACTTCCTTAGGGAAGGGTTGTACCGTAGCCAGTGATGGCCCTCAGGACTCAGCCACAGTTCCCGCCAGTGTTGCTGTCGCGGAGGCCCGGTGATTTAGGTTTATCCGTGAGCCTTCTGGTGGATTAGTCAGTGCATGATTTTTCTTATTATACAAAGAAGAATGATGAAAATTATTCTCATTTTCTCTCAAGAGATTTTCTCTTTGAAATGTTACTTCAAAATGAGGTTATAAGGTTAAAAACCATGCTAAAACAATTTTGGTATAGAAATGAGTTGGACAGATTCCGGAATTTCTTAGCATTTCATTAATCTTGTTTTTTTTCTTTTTATTTCTCTAACTATTACTCTTCTTCTTTAAGTACTTTGCATGTGGGGGTGCCTGTGGTAAAGTTTCGTCAGAGATCTGAGAGTTCCAGGTTCTAGAATCTATTCCACAGAACTGTTGCATAAGCGAGAGTGGCGCAGATTAATTGTATCAGGGCCTAAATGTCTTCCCACCGGAATGGTACGAAAATTTGAAGAAGGGGTGTTATTCTCGTCACATGAAAGTAGTTCATGATTATGAGGGTTATAATCACGAAATTGATGAGATCTGAATTAAAAGACATTGTCTGTTTGAAAATATCATAACAATCATTTTAAACCTTCATATTTCAACAAAAAAATATATGTAAACATAATCAATCCTCTAATATAAATCCAGAATCAAAATGAATAGTTAAGTTTGGTTGTTATTTAACAAAATCGTTGAAAAGTCATAAAAGTAAAGAACAAATTAAATAGAGACATAAATGCATTGTTAGTAATATTTTGTGACTCTTTCTACTATTCTAATGAAATAGTTGTAAATATATACAGTTTTGTAAGCTGAAATATATTTATACTGTTATATTTATTTTATTTATGTTTAATTTCATTTAAATCCGTAATGCATAGCTTGGTGCTCTTAATTCATTCAACAAAATTTCTTTAAACAAGAATTAGATAATAAGATCGGGATGATTTAATAATATTATATCTGTTTTATTTATTGTTCACATTAATTATCTAATGGTGGCGAGTCTCATGACATCATAGTGCCTTTAAAAACATAAATATTGGGGTAATTTATATTCAAATTGCATGTTTTCATGCAAGATACTGTAATTTCATTTTCTGGTTCTTTATGTAAACAGATGAGATAATATGAGAATCTTTCTTCTTTAGCCGTTAACATTAAAAGAAAATTAAGCCTAAGTATTTTATGAAACAACGAAAACTTTGAATCTTTGTGCAACAATAAAATAGGTATTGTAAAAAGATAGCCGAAATTCAGAGATGAAAACTTACTCAAATTAATTCGTACCATTCAAAGTTTTCAATCATTTTAAATTTGAAAACTTTTTAATAACAAATTTGGGGAACTATTATTTTTGAAAGTTATATCCTCAAAATCCATCTCTCTAAACTGTATTTGTATCACTTTTATTTGCTCTATGCAAATGATTAGGTCTATTCAGCGCTAAACCTCACACGCTTTCATTTAATATTTGTAGAGATTCATGTGTATATGCCTACCATATTAAATATCATATTTGGTTAGAAATTATTTCGAATATTTATTCTACGGTGCTACTCTACAGTCTGCATTTATAATTTAAATGTGGTTGCAATCCATTTTAACAGCATATGCAATTTATATATGGACATTTTTCATTAATTTCATAGCTGCATTTACAACTTTTATAATTCTAAAAGAGAAATGAACATCGTTATGACTCACTGTTGCACAAAAAGTATAGCTTGATATAAAGGACAACATTTAGAAATTTCAAATATAACTGTATTTGTATCACTTCTAAAAAATTCTTCTTAGAAATTTCAAATATATGCCAAGGCAAAAATGGAAGTGTAATAGAATTTAGAATCGAAAAGATGAACACCCTGAACATCCCTTTTTAATGTAAAAAAGCTGAAGCAGACATTGCATTAAAATCGAACGAAACATTTTCTTTATCTATCGTCTGCTCTCGTCAAATATTCGAACTTTCATTATTTTCAGAAACTTTCGATGAAAACTTTTCTTAAGCTACCACAAAGTCTTTCCTTTAGGAATGTGGAAGGAAAAAGCATATTTCTCTCCCTTCGCTTAAAACTTCTGACACCTGTCATTTAAATACCAAGACAAAACTCTTTCCTTTAAACTTCATCCAGTATAACACAGTTGAAAGTAAGTTAAAAGATTTCTTCTGCGTTATATCCAGACTGACTTACATTTCTTTAGTCTCTAGTAGCGCTTTACTTCTGTAGAAATAAACACACAGCAGATAAATTCTAAAAAAAAATCCAAAAACATGATATACTCTTCCATACTTAGATCTTTCTCTCAGAAATTCTGGAGTCTGAATGTTAACCCATGAAATAGAAATATGAAGCAGAATATTTCTCGTACTGAAATATATTGGTAACACTTTCTTCTTCCATTTTGTTTTTTTATGATTTCTGAAAAAGTGTGCAGCAAAAACTTGTTCTCTTTCTTTTATACAAAATATATCAGAGGAGGGAAGTTACATTTCGTTTTATACCCTTTCCCAAAAGCAAATGTTTTTTGACCGCGGCAAAGAACAATTCATATATATAAGAAATAAAATAATATAAAGCAAAGTTCAGTTACTAGATAGCCTTTTGGCGTGTGTAGATATTCTGAAGTTGATTTGAAAAAAAAAACTGTTTTGATTCCATTTATTCATGTTATAAAGCAAACTCTTCATATGCTGTTGTTTCATCATTATCTCAAAAAAAATTATTATTAAAATTTGCCTTACATTTTATAATTTATAGAATACTGGCAAAGATAATCTTTATTCTAACGGGGATTTTTCTATGTACAGGGTGATCAAGAAATTACAGGAGGTTTTCGGAGCCCTGTAGCGTGTTATGTACTGGATGAAATATAGCAAAATTTGGCCACCATACACATTAAAGTATGCGGTTTCGATTTATCAAGAAAAAAAAATTAGTGCCAAAAAAGACAATAGGGGAAATTTTGGCGCTGCGATCAAAAACTTTATTATATAATTTGCTTATAGGGGTACTTTATGACATGGCATAGAAGATAAAAGGAAGGGTTTCGGGAATTTAAGTCATTCTACGTTGTCAATACGTGGACGCGTCTTATTAGTCAAGCTGTTTTATCAGCGATAAGAAAATACCAATGTTGCTCTTCTTGAATACCGGGGTTTAAAACAGTCAAGTAGAGGACCGATGACCATAACTAACTTACAAAGAATAGTTGAAAGATTTGAAACAATAGGAATTCTTGGTGTGCGAGAATTCAAAACCGAGGACGTAAAGGTATCAAGTAAGGACAAGTTGAAGAAGTTGCAACCGCCGTTATGGATCAGGTGATAGCTAATAAGCAGGGTACCAGTAGTGAACGTTCAACATGACGACAAACAGATATCCCGTTCTCGACGGTGCAGAAGATATTGTGTAAGATCCTGAAATTTTATCCGTGTAAGATAACACCCATTAACTGATGACACTGATCTGAATTTTCGCAATTTCTGGTTGTGGGCGTTCTGGCTCATTTGAAAGGCGTTATGTATCAAGGACATGTTCCTGACATTCCTGCTTTAAAAGATCAAATAACATTACATGCCAGACGAATAAATGCCGATATGTTGTGAGTCACCGTCGAAAACCTCATGTTTCGCATACATTATTGGAAAATCAAGTTGGTGCTCACTTTGAGCCAAATTTGTAAGTGGCTATAATAAAATTTTTCATTGCTATTTGATGTGTTGCTATTTACTGTTTCCATCGTCAGTTATGTATTCTTTTTCCACACATTCTGCGCTTGCAGAGCCAGGATTTCTCCTATCGGCGTTTATTGGTACTAATTTATTTTTCTTGATAAATCAAAATCGCATACTTGAATGTGTATGGTGGCCAAATTTTGTTATATTTCGTCCAGTACATAACACGCTACAAGGCTCCGAACACCTCCTGTTATTTCTTGATCACCCTGTACATAATATTTCTTATACTAAGTTCATTCTTCTTTAGATAATTCCATTAAAGTATCAAATTATTGTTGAATATTACTGTTTTTTTTCCATATATTGCAAATATATTAGTTGAATCTTTAGAACATACGGACATTTTTTAAAAAAAATTTTCTTACTTCTTTAAAGGCATGAAATTCTACGTAATATTTTTACGTTTCTTAAAATTTTAAAATGACTAAAAATATGTTTATACTTTAAAAATAATTTTAAAATTGATGTAAAATAGGTTTGGCTTTTACATCAAAATTTTTCAGTCTTTTTATTTTACATATTTATAAAATTAGCATAGAGAGAAAAAAAAAAAGGGTAAAACAAAATTATTAACGACTATAACGCAGAATTAATTGTTTTAAATCTTGCATTGCCTGTATAATAACTAGAATATCATAATTAACTTCCTTCTTGAAATTTTAGAATAAAGTAGATTTAGCTAATATTTTTTTAGATATTTTGTTTTTTACGTACCATTACAGCCATATTGACGACATTGAATTTTATTCAATGCCGCCAATATTAAAATTCCCAATTCAACGTCTTAGATACGTGCGGATTCGGGGTCGCCAATTTAGTGAGTTATCCTAAAAGTTGGCATGGTTGAAATAGGACGTAAATACTGATTTATTTAACCCTTTAAAGGGTCATTTTTTTCTAGTCATATTATGTTAAAATATTTTTAGACTTGAAATTAGAATAAGAAAAGGGATTAATGTAGCTCATTAGATAAATTTCATTTGATTAATTAATTAATTTGGTTAGTTAATAATTAAGTAACAAATCAAGACACATCATTTTGTGTGAGATAAAGAACTGAAGCATCTAAGTTTCTGTCTTACTAAAAAAATTTGTCAGAACTTATGCCAACCTACATAATTTCATACAAAGATAGATAAATTTAGAGGGAAGCATACTTCCCACGGCCCTAGAAAGGGTTAATTTTGCTTTTAAACTGATGCGTTTGGTTTATCACAGAAAAATCTTTAAATCTTTGAAAATTTTATATGCATAAGATATGCGTGTATTTTTTCTCCAAAAATACTCTAATTAATTTATGGTTTGTGTTTGATGAGGAAATTGTGTCAATAATTTCTAACAAATTTGTTTATGATATGTTATATTTCACAGCATATTTCCTTCAAATTCCGTATAACTATCTCCTTCAACAAGCAATGATTATGTGTTAATTATTCGAAAGCCCACTACAAACTTCAGAAGCAAAAAGATAATTAATAATCTTCTGTAATAAACCATTATATGCTGTTAAAGTACTACAACATAACGTAGTATATTCTATATTCTATAGTATATAATTTATTATTAGTATTGTTTCTGGAGAAAATCAGAAGAACATTAAGATGTTTTACCTTGAAATGTTAAATTTTTGACATTTTCAATCTTGATATTTAAAAAAAAAATTACAAACTTCACGGTTCTAATGGAGCATATTAAAGAAACAACGATTCTTAGTGGAAATATGACGAATTTTCTCAATGCTGAAAAAGTGAATTGTTGAATGAATAATCAGCCAAAAATCAAAACAGAATAAAATGGGAAATATTATTGGAATAACTGTTACAAATTGCTCTTTTTGCAACAATGTACACTTTATTTTATGAAAGTGTTTCAATAAAGAAATCATTTTCATTGTTACTAAAATCGTTTTCACGAATTCCTTTGTGTTAAACGCTTAAATCATTAACATGCTCTTTTAGTCTTTATTCCTAATGATTGCAATTAGTCGTTTATCAAAAGTTAGAAAAGGAATCTCAGAATTCCGTCAATTAGCAGAACCGTTCTTCGAAGAATCCTCAAAGAGATCAGAAAACAATAAAAATAAGAAAAAAAAAAAAAAAGAAGCTGATCCACAACACTGATTCCAAACACGATTTTTATATCCAAAGATTCGGAACTTTCCTTAATTTCAACCGTAACTTTGCTTTGTTGAATGAGAAACAGTTAACCGATACGTTCGACAAGAATGGGTTGAAGAAGAATGCGGCGAGGAAACATTTAAAGTAAAAAAAAAAGCCATTGGAATTCTTCTTTGTTGCTGGGAGTTAGTCGAAATTGAAACAATTTGTGATCGCCACAGATGCAGTTCTGAATGGGAAATGTATCTTTTGGAACATTCTTGTAGCGACGAGTGTAAATTACACTTTGATTTCGAGGAATTGAGCGGATTGCAAACAGCTGAAAATTTATTTTCACTAGTTCTTTACAAATGTTTCGACAGTTTTTAGTTTGGAATTCGAAACTGTTTCTTTAAATAGAAAAGAAAATAATTGTATAATATACAATGCAAGAAAAAAATTTGCATTGAAAAATCGTGCTTTAGAATTTATTTAATGTCAATGGAATCATTTCATCTGATGCCACAATCATGTGACAAAAGTAGATTGGTAATTGCCTAAATATACAACTAATTATTACACTGTATGACTCAATGTGCGTATGTATGTTATCTTACGTCTTATTCTGTACCAATTCTACAATATGTTTATAAACTGTGCAGTTCTGTTTTTTTTTAAAATAGAAGAAAATGTGTATCGTTTCGTTTTTTGATATTGAATTTATAAAAAGAAAGACGTCTACCGTAAAAAAACGTTTTGAAAGCTTTCTTTAGTAATCAAGAGTTATTAAGAAGTATAAATTGTAAAAATTTGATGGGAGGCTTCTTATGTTTACTCAAAACAGTGCATTTTTTCTTTAAGTATAAACGCTATGTTAAATGAAATATCGCTGAATATATTTATTAACTGACGAATGAATAGTTAAATAGTGAAAATCTATATAAAAATGATAATAATCTTTCGAAATTCCTCAAAAATGTTTGGTCGAATCCTCTCCAATAATGCTAATGATGAAAAGACAGAGATGAAGGCAAATTTAATGCACACAAACTGCGATATTAAATAAAAATATTAAAATATAAGAGCTAGTGAAAAAAAAGAACCCAAAATATTGTAAAAGTATTAAGATAAAAATATTATTATTATTATTTCTTTGAAGCAAAATTATTAATTAAAATCACAAAGAAAGCGTTTGAAAGTCTGTGAAGAAACAAGTAAGTGAAATCTTGTGTTCTATTAAAAAAACAAAGCAAAATGTAAACAAATATTCTAAAAAATGGTTCTTCAGCTTATTTTTCAGAATACGACTTATATAGAAATATTTAGAACTTGATTAGTAAAAGTTTGGCAGCTAGTGAGTTTTTATTTTCTATAAATTGGAAAAATATCTAGAAATATTGCATGAAATGGTTCATAGAAATGGTGTTCAATGAAATTCATAAATATTACTACACGCACGCAAACACACACACACGCACACGCACACATGCACGCACGCACGCACACACACACACACACACTAAATATTATGCTCTTGATGAATATTTCTTTGCAGAATTAAAATAATCTTCAATTAACTAAAAAAAATTTTAGTGTATAAATTATGTTAGAAATTTAAATAACGTAGTAATTTATAACTAACTGCAATAAACAGTTAACCCAATTAAACATTTTTTTGCAATAATCTAAAAATAATCTTATTAATAAAATTTATTTATGTACAATATTAAGCCTAAATTTTTTTTAAAGATTTTGCCATTCTCAGTTAGCATTTTTATTTTTCTATATATAGTTTATTAGATAAATATTTTTCGGGGAGTACTTAAATTTCTTAGTATCGCACTCTTGGGGAAAGAATCCTCTAAAGTTTTGATTTATGAATAATTAGAATCGACATAAAGTATATTATGAAATATACATTTGAATGCTTATGTTGTCTGAATTGTAAAACAAACCTTTCTAATTAATTAATCATAGATCTGACCATTTTAGCCATTCTCTTTTAATTTCTAAAAGAAATTTAACGAATTTAACTGCTCGTTTGCTTCAGTTTTAAGTTTTGCAGATTTTAAAGATGCGTGTTAAAGGTTTTCAAATATAAATTAGTCTTTTAAAATTCAATTGAGCAAAACGTATTGTTTTCTTGTACACTCTCTCGCCTTTCTGGATGCTGCTAATATACCAATTTTATGCTCTTCAAACCCATTTAGGGATTTAAGTAAGGCCATTTAAGATTATTAGATAGCCTACAACATAGTTACACTGAACGTCCCATTAACTTTCGATGGCAATTTTCCTTCGTACACTGAATGGACTTCTGCTATGCACGTTGTAGTGTTTTTAATGATTTTTCGCAGCAACCAAAATTTAATAGCGCGAATATCTTAGATACAAGGAGCTACAGATCATAAGATGAGATAATTACGGACGACTCTATGCTTTGTAAATTAAGGAAGCATTCACATACTAACAAAGAAGGATTAGCGTGACTTTGAAGCTTGATGTTTAAGGCTCTATGAAGGTAATTAATTTTGTTTGCCTTTCTTTTATGTCATATCATTCATTTTGCTTTAATTTAGAGCGCATAAATTATTTTTTCAATGATTTTTGAGATATACAGATCAATAAGGCTCCAAGCAAAAGAAAAGTATTTCTAATGAGCGAGCTGACATTAATATCAAAACAAAGTGACTTCCTGGGAAAGGAAAATTGAAACTTTGTTTTAATCCATAGAGTGTTTTCCTTCACATGTATTTATACAAAATATCATCTAATAACAGTATGATTTGGTCTGTAATGGGGATATTTTGGAAGGAAACAGCAGGTAACCGATGTGAATATATCTGGAAATAGATGCAACTACACCCTTCCTTTCTCGACACTTTCTTCGCACATACTAACATTATTTGGTGTGTTTTCTTTTCAAGGTATTGAAGAAATCCGAGTGTGCATTTGGCACACTTTTCTTCCAACCGATTTGATACAAATATACGGTTGGAATCAGAAGACCACATATCAAATTTCATCAAACTTCGCGTTTCTTACACAGATTAGGTTTCGTGCACACATACGATCTAATATCGAAACGCCAAACAATCAAACCTTTGATTGATTTCGTTTAAAATTTGAAATATATATATAATTTCTCTTACGAAGCTAAACCCAATTTTATCCTTTTTAATAATGTTTTAGCTAACGAATTCAAATGCATATGGAAATTACCAAAGACCATCATTTCATAGAAATCTACAAATTTCTCGAGTATATCGTACACCAAATTTTTTTCTTCTGATTGAGAAGCTGACAGAAATAGGCAAACATTATTTAAAAAAAAATGTTTTCGAACTCACAGGGGCTTAAAATGCATTGTCAAATTCTTGACGCGAATGAATGAAACGCTTTTTTTTTCCATTTACAATAAAATAAAAAAAAGTATTTTGAGAGTTCCTCCTACTACAATCTGAAATTTAAATTTTATTTTATTAAAGTATGTAATTATATATGTAATATTCAAGCTGCTGTTTTCAGGTTATTCTCTTATATTTTAATGGTATTTATAAAATTGAATTACATATTTCTAATATACACGAACTGTTGTCTTCACAATGAAGGAAGAAAATTAAATCGTTTGATTTCTTCCATATTTTGCAGCAGAGATACTTACAGTGGAAAAAAAATGATCGATGAGAACCCAGTATAAAGAAAGAGATTAATCTCAAAAAACTCTCATAAAAGCTGCAGAGTTGTGTCTTATGTTGCGCGTAATGTATAGGCTTTACAGCAATAAAAATGAACAATAAGCCATCCTTCCTACTTACTGCTAGAAACGAAAAAAATTGAGTCGTAAAATCATAATTTCTTCTTGCCGATATTGCCGCTCCTGTCCAAAGAGCTATGTTTTTTATTTCGAACGAAATTCTTCCAATAAAATTCACTCCCAACGTTTTGGAGGCCTCAGGTGAAATAAAATATTTAATGGCTCAGGGGATGATGTTCAGGTAGGTGACGTATTTTTGATACACAAGAGACCGCAAAACATTTATTTTTCAATATTTTAAATTCTATCAGCATCTTCACTAAAATAGCCGAACAAATAAAAAGGACCGTGTCTTAAATTCCGGCCGCAATTTCAAAATTGGTTGCTAAAACATTGTTTCAAATATATTCTTTCTTCTACCGTCTTAATTTTTATCGTAGCCATTCTTTATTAATTTGTTTATTCGCTTGATTATTTTCTTTTTATTCTTATTGATCACGGCATTCTTTTTTTCTGATGTAAATAAAAAACAACAACAATTGGTGATTATAAAATAAGATTAAAAAACTCGAAAATAACGCTTAACTATTAAAATGTTAATAAGTAGGGAAAACAAGGTTTTGTCATATTAGTGATCAAATTTTGTGACCATTATTTTCGTTAAGTCGATATTGAGATTACACGAGTCTGAAACTAAATAGAATGCATGTGATACAAATGAAAATGTGTGTTTTCTGTTTAGAGCTAGATTCCTGAATGCATATACTTATTTCTCTAATACGATTCGCAATAAAGTAGTTGGCAAAACTCTAAAAAAAACAGCAGGAGTGATCTCTCTAAAACTTTCTCGCATACTCTCTAATAAAAGTGTTGGCACAGAGAGCTCGCCCTGTATGGCTTTGGCGTACAATAGTTACGAAATATTAACCTTTAGCATGAATTTACCATTCTTATTGAATTTATTGTGTTATCCTTGGCGAGGGTTTGGCGATTATTCATTGGCATGCAGTTAAAAGTACAGAACGACAAACGCTCAAACCTTTGTTGTTTTGGCTTAAAATTTGACAAATTATTATCGATGTTAAATATATATACCATGTTTTATTTATCTAGCTTTCTCCGCCTTGTAGTTATCGCGCTAAATTATATTTGAACAACCAGACAGACAGACTTCCTCTGGATGGAGTTCGCACAAATTTTGATATAAATCTACAAATTCGATGTAACGACCATATAACAAATTTCATCTATTTAGGTCAAATTCATTCAATTCAATTTAATCCATTAAGTATTTGAGTTCCTTTGTCCCAGACAGACAAATTGTTATATTCCAAAAATATGTTTTTCGAACTCAAAGAGATCTGAAGCGTGAAGATCCTTCAAAATCTCGTGTTCGAATTTTTTGACAGTACTTTGATTGCAGTACTTTCTCTATACAGCGCATACGAGAAAGTAACAAATAGATTAACAAAAACTGCCTTCGTGAGAACTGTTTATCTTCTTTAATAACTATTACTGAATGGAATGTCACAGTAACAAAAATTTTTTTTTATATCTATAGATAACTTTTTTTGCATTTTATATGGAACAGAAGACGAAAAATCCATAAATATCTGATAATGATATAGAAGAAATAGATATTACTTGATGATATAAGGCAAACCGTTTAATTTGGACAAGCTAAAATTGGCATAAATATACCTTGAAGCAAAATTTTTTGAGCATCTTGAGAATGTTTAGAATTGCACACCGTGAATATATATATATTTTTAAATTTTTAATCAGAATATATATTATATTAAAACATGTGAGTGACCTTGGTGGTTTTTAATAACTGTAAAAGTATTATAACGTATATATTATTATTATAAATTTCAAAATTAAAAAAAAATAATGATATTATTTTAGCAGCCATGCAATTTTCTCCCGATTGGTTGGTTTGGGGTTTTATGGCACAAGAACCAATATGAAGGTTATACTGGGCCAAACAAGTTTATTTCTAATTCAAAGTTTAATAAAAACAGTTTCTATAGAAGTTATACAAAAATAAACATTGGTAAAAACGATGATAAATCACAAAAAGTCATATCGAAGCCATAATAGTGAGTTCAAATTAAGAAATGATTTTGAAGCGATTTTAAAAACTGTAAAATACTTATTCCCCCCTAATTTAAAAAAAAATTTCCCACTAATTTTGACAACTTTTTTTGCGTAATATTGAACAATAATCTTTATTGTTGCTGTGAAATTCAATTAATTTTCAATTTTTCATCGAATATTTAATCGCGTTATTTCACTTCAGTGATGTAAGCTATAATTATTATTTCCACAAATTACAAAAAGAACTGGAATGTTCAATTGCAATTATGAAATAGATTAACCAGAAACTATATTTTTACTCGACTTCGTTAGAGAAACTCAATTTTGTCGGATAAGACTTAAACATCAAACTACGCATAAGAGATTTTATTGAATTTGAACACCATTCCAGCAAAACAGATAGTCGTCACGTCTCGCTAAAGAAAAAGGATTTATATGACATAGTAATATATATATATATATATATATATATATATATATATATATATATATACTGATGCTAACCTTGCATATATCCTTTTCACGACATATTTGCAACTCACCAATGAGGAAGGTACTTTTAATCAATAATATTTAATAAATTAATAAACTGCTATCTTTCAGAATTGATTGTCAAGATGCAAATGGACAACCCTCGAAAATTTATGAGCTTCGTAATTTCATCATAGAATAGAATCTTAAAAGCCTGAATAGCTAATTATCTTTTGTCTTGAAATAATGCGATTAGGATATGGCCATTTACGCTGAATTTCAAAGGACACGCTGCCATTTACACAAAATCCCATTTCGATAATCATTGCATTCCAACGTCAGAATCGAAAGAAGTGCACGCAACTATCGCGTAGTTTAAAATCGGAAATTAAAGTTATTTCCACTTTTACTCCACTCGAAAACTTGAGTCATTTTACTGTGGTGAATCTTGAATACTGGCCAGAAGGCCATCACTATGGATGAGTTAATACTGCTGAAAATGGGATAATAATACTTGAACGAATAGTCTCAAATTATTTGAATTTCATCAGGGCCGGATTATGACGAAGGCAAATAATAACTAAACAACCGCCTATGTACTAGGAAAAGTCATAAGCCTCGAAAGTTCGGCATAATTTTTTCACTATTTTCTTATATTAATTTTATACGAATAATAATTTTATTATTATTTAATTTCTTAAATTAAATTTACGAGGTTCGTCTACTTAAATTGATTTAAATTAAAATTAAGTATAGATTACACAGTAGAACATTATTCTAACATTCTAAATCAATGCTGGATTCTATAATTATATACTGAATCCAACTGTCCAATTTCAATTTAGGTTGCGTTAAAAATCTTTTTAAAATAATTTTCCAATTTGAAACTTTAATTCTTTTCATATGCAAAATATTGAAACCAACAATTTAGAAAGAAACTTGCAGTTAAATGTCTTGTTACTGAACAAGAATTTTCTCCATGAAGAGTTTATACAATGGTTTAAAATTAATAAAGTAATATCTGGCGTAGGAAGTTAGAGTGGTGCAAAAAATGGTTCCGATACGTCTTTTGACTAAAGATTCCTTGAAGGTTATCTGACTCAGGATTTGCAATGGTACATCTAAATGCAATTTAACAATAAAATTATCCTTTAGCATTTGACAGATGGCTTTTTTTCTTACTTTCTGGCATACTTAGTGTAGAGAAAGTATTACAATAGTCAAAAATTTCGAACTCAATAGTTTGATGAATTTTCATGTTTTAAACCTTTCTGAGTTCAGCAAACATATTTTTGGAGAATGTCTGTCTGTCTGTGATAAAGATAATTCAAGACGCTTTCAGCTAGATAGATGAAATTTGCCATTTGGTAGTAGATTTCTATTAAATTTTGACCAAAGTCCATTCAAAGGAAGTCTGTCTATCTAGCTGCTCAAATATAAGTTAAAAGGGCAACTACAGAACGAAGAGAGTGAGATGGATTAATTTCTATACGCGCATTTAAAATA
>JAPMOR010092364.1:210290-271016 GCA_026543865.1 Argiope aurantia
AAAAAATAATATCTCCTTATATGCTAAGTTCCATCAACTTAGTAGCAAAGTAATATCAACAAAATGGAAATCTTTTTCACAGAATAAATTTAAAACTCCGAAAGATGAAACAGATCTTGCTTTCAAAAATTTGAGTACAATGAATTCTCAGAAAGAAACTGCATATTGATCCAAGAGATTTGATGGAAGTAAATATTCCAGGAAATTCTGTTCTTCAATATTATTCTATCTTAAGATAACCGGGATGAAAAGAGAAGTCATTTTTAGTATTTCTTATTCCGCATATTACGTTTTATGATAATGGATGTTATTCTATAACTTTTATGCTCATTTTTTACAGATGGCGGATTCTGAAAACAATTTAAAAATAATGTATTTTGCTCACAGTAATAAGTGATTTAAATTAATACGAAATTAATGCATTTTCACTTGCCATTTAATGACCAAAGCGACAATTTGCTAAAGATGTAATAATATCATGTATGTTGTCTTTTTTGAGACAAGAAATTACGGCCATTCGTGCAGAATGTCGTTTTTTATGCCTTATAACTTTAAACGATCAATTCTTGCATGTGTATATATATATTGTTACAAACCTGCAATTCGGCTTCCCAGCATAGTTTGTTCCCTCAACAGAAAGTTTTACAGTCATCTGAATGGGACGGAGTCCAGGTGTGCGTCGGAAGTCTCAGGGCTTGGCGACAAACTTGGCAACCATTTGGCGACTTGGCGACGAATTTGGAGACTTTGGCGCCAAAATAGATTATATCCGAAACTTCGAGAATTATCCCGATCCGTCCAGTAGGAACCGAGATACGCCTCGAACGTTCCTTATTGGTTGAGAGGCTTCTAGCTCCGCCTCCCGAGACCTATAAAAGGAAGCAGCCACAGCTGCCAGAGGAAGGTAGATGACAGGGGAGTTCGAGAGCAGCGAAGTCAAGTCAGTAATCCGAGTCGAAGAAGTCGGAAGCGACGGAGTCAAGCTAGTGCTGAACTGAGCTGTGCGCTACTGTCTGCAGTAGATTCTTGTTGTATGCTGCTGTGTATGCTACACGCCTCGGTTGAAGATAATTTTCTTCTGTGCTGTTTATAGTTGTCGCTTTTGTGCTGTCCTGTGTATCTT
This sequence comes from Argiope aurantia, assembly GCA_026543865.1. Classification (NCBI taxonomy): domain Eukaryota; kingdom Metazoa; phylum Arthropoda; class Arachnida; order Araneae; family Araneidae; genus Argiope; species Argiope aurantia. The sequence goes on from JAPMOR010092364.1 coordinate 211,414, forward strand.
CGTGTAAATAAACGTTGTTGTTTTATTTTCTACTGCCGTCTGCTGATTGAGCGTTCTACACACCATATCACTTCCACTATCCAAACGAACCCCGGCAGAAATTTCGTAACAATATATATATATAAAATACAAATACACACACACACACACATATACATATAACCTAAGCACTTTTTTGAAGCAGTAGTAATGGCCGAATTCAGAGAAGACACTTTGAATTTTTAAGTTCGATTTATCTCTCCCTGGAGGTTTATGTCCAAGAGGCGCGGACAAGGCACGTTCGCTCACAGAGCGATACAAGAGCAGATTAGATTAAAGAGAGAGGGAAATTCATTATCCCTTATATACCATAGGACTTTGATAGGGATTTCTCTACACGCGCCGATTTAGACAAGGGAAACACAGGGATCTTTTAGAAGAATTTTTTTAAAGTCAGCAATATTTTATCCCTTCACTCAGAGCGTGGGAATCGCTGTTGTTTTTGTTTCGAATGGCACTTGCCATGGACAAACTCGCTGACGAAGACAGCGATTTCAAGCCAAGGGAGCGTCTCTTGTTTTAGTAGCGCCAACTAGTGCCAAGAGAACGTCTTAACTACTCACACATCACATTCGCTTGCACAATCCTTTTTTACAGAAGGGGGGGGGGGCACATTCACACAGACAGAACAAACTCAGAACTCGAACCCAGGACGCACAGATCACGGGGAAGACATGCTACCTCTATGCCAGGACGTGGGAATCGTTAAAGGTATTTTACAAAGCTTCTATTGAATTAATTAAATAGAAAAAGTGGAATGGGATCAGGAAGATTTAAGAATGAAGTTACTATGGGCTAAATTAAGATAATACTTTAGAAATTAATTAGAATTGAAATTAGAGTTTAAAATATCATTACATATATAAAGAGTCATAGGATAGGATTTTACAAAACAAATACCTACCCAGCGAAGCTTGGTCTCCTATGTATTTCACATTTTATCCAAATAATTTCAGTTTTCTCATTTGAGTTTCTCAGAGGAAATGATCATCCTTTCGTCTTCTACTCTTTTCATTTCGAAATATACAAAGTGAAAATAATATGGAAGCCCATAAATTCGATCTTGAAATTATAAGGAATCGTCAATTCTCAGGTCTCTTTATATTAAAAAAAAAAACCCGTTCTTTTGAATTACGTGTGTCGGTCTTATAACACAATAACTCAAAAAAAAAAAAAAAAAACCCGAGCTATACCAATTCTTTTTGCAACATATTTCGAGAGGGCTCTCAAATGTTGTCTGAAATCCGACAACAGAAAATCCATCTATATGTAAATATACCACTCATATGAATACAACGTTCTATTGAAAAGAGTAAAAATTGATTGATTGCACGGCGTTGGGTAATTTTAGCTGCAGAGAATGTCGTCCCTTACGCAGAACAGTTCAATCAAATATATTGTATATTTTGAAGGAAAATATGGCGACGCTTTTTTATTTTCAAAGATTTCGAATCGGATGGTTCAAGCTGTTTGATCTTGAGAATACATCTAATTTCCTGAGCATTGAAGAGAAATATGGTCCAAATTATTAATTTGTTTTGATATATTACACAGCAGATATGACATTACACATCCAAGCCTTTCAAAAAATTAATTTTGTTTGAAAGGCAAGGTAAAGCGGAAAGAAAATTAAGGAGGACATTTTACAAAGATGTTATAAACAAAATTTAAAATCTGTGACAAATTTTGGACAAAATATAGGCTTGAACGTCTGAAAAATGAGTTTATTCTTATTTATATAAGCGAAGATAATTTGCTTCAACAAAAAGCTAAATAAATGGGTTTTAATATTTTACTGCAAGTGATTTCTCTGCTGGTAAGAAATCGGCACCTAAAAATTTCGGATTCAATTGGTCAAAAAGGAAAGGCCCCGAATGCGTATTCGTTAGATTTCAGTGTTCGATAAACACAAAAGGCATGTAGTATAGAAATATATAAGAACATTAAAAGGAGAACACTCTAATTAGTGTTAATACAATTTTAGCTCTGTCTCCTGATCTTCCGTCATCGGGTGAGCGCATGTGAAAGATACATTAGAGAATTTCTAAGGAACTCGTCAATGATCAGTAAAACTGTGAAATTCACGTGAAAGATCTATGCTTTGTAGATGTTTTTTTGCCAATGGATTGCAAGGTATTTGCGGCTTTAGCCGAGATGGTAAATGCGTGGGAGGAAGGGAGTGTGCAATACTTTTATTCGCGAGCGTACGAGAAATTTTTTGTATACCACTTCCGCTGTTTGTTTGTAAAGATCATTTTGTTTCCATATTATTTCTACGATTCGGTATTACATAAGGAAATACTTCAATTGGAATATTAGTAACGTTATTTCGATTGGAATATTAGTAAATTTCCCTGTTGTTGTTTCTATTGGCACTTGCCATGCACAAGCTAGGTGCCGAAGTCAGCGCTTTTAAGCCAGGGCCTGTTTGTTGTTTTTTAGTAGCGCCAACTAGAGTCAAGAGCACGTCTTAGCTACTTAGGCATCACATTCGCTTGCAGAGCCCCTTTTTACAGGAGGGCACATTCACGAATAGAACAGATGAAGAACAACCATGCCCGCACCGGGACTCGAACCCAGGACGCTCAGATTACGTGGAATACGCGCTACCCCTATGCCAGGACGCCGGCAGTAAGTTTTCTTCGATTGGAATATTAGTAATTTAATTACAATTGGAATATTAGTAATTTTATTTCGATTGGAAAATTAATAATTTTATTACGATTGAAATATTAGTAATTTTATTTATCAGTCGCACATTTTTTATTAATTCGCTTTCTTTTTCCGTTTTGATGAAATTTTGAAATCGAATTTGATAGACATTTAATGGTTTGAAATACAGCAGACTATTTGATACAGACTGACATTGTAAATGTAGATCAGAACTGATCAACAATGTAATTTTAACTCGCTTTCTTGTCTGCCTTTTGTTGTTGTTCGGTACAAATTTTGTAATCTATTTTAAATTAATATAAGATTGGGGTGAATAAAAATTTCATTACCGCAAATGGCGTCATGAGAGACCATAGTAGTATTTGTTTTTTTTATTAATTTTAATACGCCTTTATTAATTCGCTTTCCGGTTTTTTCAGTACAAACCTTTCATTAGGTGTAGCGCATTAAAAATTGACGTAAAATCAATCGCAAAAATTCACACACAAGACTGAAAAGCAGAAAATAATTATTTAAATAAAATGTTAAAAATTTACATTCACAAATTTTCAGGGCAATTTCTTTGGGGTTATAAATTTTCATGGGACTATTAGAAAAATTTTTGGGTTTTTTAACCCATTCTATAGACGAGGTATTAAAAATTATATTTAAATAATTATTTTATTTGTACACAATTTATCTAATTCCTTTATCACTTTAAATTGTTTTAAACAGTTTTACTTTCGTTTTTTTTAAAATTAAAAGCATTTTAAATCCTTGTACATATTAGCCTTTACTCAATTCCGACTTAATCTTTATAATTAAAATTTTCAAAATGTATATTTTATAATAATGTATCTAAGAAGTTCACGCTACTTTTACTATTGGTATAGAGGGTTTTAGAGTTGTTTAAACCATCAGTTTGTCAGTTAGATATTTTAGAAAACCCAAAACCCCGAAGCTAAAGTTCGTAGTGATAATTCTCATTGAGTAATAACAATTTGTAACATGGTGTATATATTGAAATTCCAAGTTTTCTACAAGATTTGATGCCAAGAAATATTCCATGAAAAAGCAGTATTATTCTAGCTAAACATAAAGTTTCAGAGTAAAATTTTTTGTGTGTAGGTTTTTTTTCGACACGTTTTATTGATCGGACCAAAATTTGAATATGTCAAGGGTTCTAAAACTGTGCTTGACATGGCAGAAAATATGCAAATTCATAACTCACTCGTTCACATTTTTCTTTATTACAAACAAAAAAATGTTTACATTACCGATATTTGAATTTTTATTACTACATTTCTTATAAAAAAAATCCTAAAAATAATATTCGAGCACTTGTATTCGAGAATATACATACAGGTAAATATATAAAAACATTATTTCAGAAAGTGTTAACAAATTAATTACTAATGTTATTTATGTAATTCTCAAGTAAAGATTTTTATTGGAGTCTGTTTTTGTCATTTCAGAAGTCATAAATGAGCCATTTATTTTGAAAATGGGGCGATTCCATTTTTTTTGTTATTGCGAGATATTTAAAGGTTTGCACTTCAATAAATTTAAAAATATTGGTAAGTATTAATAGATATATTTTTTTGTATTTTGTGGTACCAGATAATGTAAATTTATAATCCAATAGTGTTTACTATGCTGACTAAAAATATAAAATTTTTATTATAATGGAATGTTAATGCCTCATTTTCAAAATTAGGCCTCACTTTCAATGGACGTGCCTCATTTTCAAAATTAGGCCTCACTTTCAATGGACGTGCCTCACTTTCAAAATTAGGCCTCACTTTCAATGGACGTGCCTCACTTTCAAAATTAGGCCTCACTTTCAATGGACGTGCCTCACTTTCAATGGACGTGCCTCATTTTCACAATTAGGCCTCACTTTCAATGGACGTGCCTCATTTTCAAAATTAGGCCTCACTTTCAATGGACGTGCCTCACTTTCAAAATTACGGAATTATTGTAAACGTTCATTTAATTGGGAAATATTTCAGTTGCATCAACCTTTTTTTAATAGTAAAAACAAAATACTATTCAAAAAGTTATATTTATTTATTCATTTGATAAAAAGTGACACAAATCAAAGAATATTCTTGTAGAAAATATAACGTAACAAAAAACAATTCAGTTTTATTAAGAATTTCAATGAAATTATACATTTTCAGCTTATACGTAGGTATAATTAAATTGAATTTTATTCAGGATTTAACATTTCAAAAAATTTATGATGAACGGGATGTATATATGGTAATAAATCCATCATGTCCTTGCATTTTTCAGATGTAATACATCTACTTTTTTTCATACTTAAAAGATAATTTTATATTTTTGAAATTAATTGGTCTTCCTCGTTTTGGTGACAAATCGATAATTTAAATTCAGCATCTCGTTCTATCGAAGTTTTTGCAGAACATTTTGTATGGTGCATCCCTTGTAAATCTGATCTAAGCATATAGTTAAACAATTCATGGTTTCTCCATCGGTATTTTTATTTCTTTTTAAAACCGCTTTCTCCAGAGGTTAGGTTGAAAATAAATATCCGAGTTTCATTTCATGTATTAAACATTTAATGTTTTCGACAATTTCTTATTACTTTATAGTAATATACAAGGAATTAGTTTTCCGAATTGCCAGTTCAACCACTCCAAAAATCACGATCGTTAAACTGAATGTTCTGACAACAAAAATTTGTGATCAATGATATTTATTTCATTGTCACTGGACTGAACAATTCGTGTTGGAAGTAAACATATAATTATCGAAACACAAAATTAAGATATGCTTTTTATTATTTATAAAATACTGTACAACCACCGATTTTCATTATCAAAGATAGATAGATAGAAACACCCTAGATTTCAAACGGCCACATTTCCTTCACCATACAGCAACAACCGGAGCTAAATTTTGCCGTAATATATTCGGTCAAAAATAATTTCAATCTAATATCTTGCACCACTTTCAAAATAAACAGATTTTCTATACTGTTAAGAGCTAAAACTTCCATCTCCAAAATACTAGAATCTGATTTTTTTTTACTTCAAATTGTCTACGCATAAAAATATCATAACAAGTCTTATCTATAACTACCGTTATCTGCATTTTTTTCAAAAATGGACTTGCACCACTTTCAAAATAAACGGCTCAAATGTTATTATTAATGTTTTGTTATTTAATAAGTTTCACAATAAATTTTTTATACTCAGATTGGACAGATAAAGATTGTACGGCCAATTATTATACTCTTTTGAAATTTTTATCATCGAAGTAATTGTCACTACATATCTGACACACACTGTGAGTATTTTTTTTTCTGCTTATTAAATGGTTGCATACAAACTTTGAACCACCTAATTTATTTCAAAATTTTCGTTACGTATAACAAGTAAAATTTATTTTTAAAAACTCATATTTCAGAAAGTAATCATATTTTTTATCTAAATTGTGTATATAAAACCTTAAATTAAAATGGGTATTTTGAATTTATTTATTTTGAAACTTGTGAAAATCTTTATTATTCTCTGACTCCATAATAGAGGAAAAACCAACAAAAATATTACTTGAATTAAAATCATTTTCTTTTCATAAAATTGCACCGGTTTGCAACTGAGTATAGGAAATAAGACAATTTATATAATGATAAATTTGAAAGTATATTTATTTAAGTTCTAAATGTAAATTTTCTCTTAAAATTATTGATTTATAAAATAGCATTAAAATGATTGAACCTTAATATTCAGTAACTGGGAAAACAAAATGCTGCTCAAATTAAAAATAATTCCTTTTTATAAAACTGCACATTTTTTATCGTGTATGGAATAAAGCATACTTTCGGCAGATTTCAAATTAAGTTTATATAAGCTCAGATTTTAAGATTAGATTAGAATTTGATCTAAATAAAATGAACTATATTGAAAAAAACTAACTATACACTATAAAATATTCTTTAAAATTATACACACAAAAACCCTATAAAATTGAAGAAAATTTATAAATATTATATTGTATAATCTTCACAACTGTTTTATCAAACATTCACCACAAAATATTTTTTGTGTTTTGTTTACAAATTATAACTGTAACTGTAAACAATTTTAAACGCCAAATTTTGATTTAAGTAATAAAGATAGAGGAGACTATAAGATAAAAACTAAAGGTTTTTAATCCGCTGGAATTGAAAATATTTTAAAAAATTTTGTAGCCAATGTATTGTTAAGAATAAAATTCTCTAAGAGAAAATTGCTGAGTGAAAAAAACGGGGCCTGGAAAATCCGGCGAAAACTAGATAATATCATATAAACTTTTCAATGGATTTCAAGAAGTAGGAAAAAGATAATTAAAATTCTTTACTGTGGCATTTTCGAATTATATATACCTGTATGCAGGATTCATTAAGTTATAGTTTGATCTGTTCATGGATCCAAGTGATTTAACTTCAATTGTCCCAGTACCAGAAATATCAATAATAATAAATGAAATGAATTTCTCAAAAGGTTTCATTTTTCTAAATCATTCAATCAATCGAAGTTCATTTAATCAACGTCATTGACATATTCATCCTTGGTTTTTCCAAATTATTGCAAAAACTGTTTTTCTCATCTCAAAAGGCAAATATATAATTCATGCTAAAAAAAGTAATAATATATCTTATCTCTTTTTTTCAGAAGGCGTTAAGATGATCCCTGCAGCATTTCACCGGAAATGAAAATGAGAATAAAGGATTGACTTAACAGAACCGCCCCCCCCGGAGGGAGTTTCTTTTGAAAATTCGTGGCAATACATTTTGGAAAACTGTTTAACAACTTGGATTCCCCTACGTGCAATTTCCGCATAGGAATGAAATTGAAGTAAACGCCTTTTCATTGTTATTTTCCTTCCTTGATTAAAAAGAAACAAGAGCTTTCGATTCCACGAGATATTTTGGCCGTCTTAAATGACTTTTTACAAAAACCCTTCGTTTTGAACTGTATTTGTTTCGTTCTCTTTGTTATTGTAACGATATTTGTCAACACAGAGCCAATGAATGTAATTGAGTTTACATCTAAGCCCAGCTGCTTCGACTTAAGCATTTTAGGGAAGGTGAACAAATCGCGAAATTGTTTCAAACGTAAAAATTTTGTCGGAAACTTTGTAAGAAATAAGATTGATATAGAATTAGCAAATAGGAATTGATATGGAAGCAATTTTCTAAAACATAAAGGAAACTTACATAAATTTTTCTATTCTTCAAACGCCATTTGTTTAAAAAATATTCTTATCGGAATAACATCTGACTATTGCCACAATCTTGAAACTAAAATAACATAGCTAAAAGCAATCAAAAATAAAACTTAGTGTTATCCAAAAGGAAAAATGAGCCATACAAATCATTTCCCCAATAAAACCGTTTGCAACTATTTATATTTTTTTAATTTTCAGCAGCTTTTTTATTTCATGTCAAATAAAACAATAGAATAAAAGTTTACGTATTATTTATTGCAAACGATTTTTTTTACTTGTTCTTATTATAATATTTCATCATTTCGAAGCAAACGATTTTGCTGTGGAAATTACGAATGACAAAATGTTCTTGAAACACTAATATTTTAAATAAAAAGCGCTAATTTCCAATAAACTAAATCAATCACTTAAACTGACTGATTTATGAAAATTTGAATATCACTATTCAATAAAAAAAGGATAATTTTAGATTTTCCATCGATCGTTTCAAAGAAAATACGCCAATCAGCGCGCAGGTTTCTCAAGATTAATTGGCCTAAGATTATGAAAATGTTGAGTTTTTCTAAATTTTTAACATTCAAAACTTCATAAATAAGTCTTAGTTGATCGTGGAAAATAGAAACATTCATTCATTTATTTAAAATTTGGTGTGTCCAGAATATTTCTCAGAATATGATACCTTACTGCATTAAATTTAGACTTCATAATTTTTGAAATATATTTATCGGCCGGAACAAAATATTATTATTGATTTCATTTCAATCCTTTTGAAAGCAAAACTAAAAACTGAATTTTATGCTGAATCTGAGAAATTTTTGTTGAATCATTGTTTGAGATAATACATAAATTATGAAAAATATTTTGAAGTTCACATAAGATTTAAATACCGAGCGATTCTATTTGCAATACTCATATTCAATAATAATAATAATAAATAAATAACAATAAAGATGATAAATAAAATAAAACGTTTGGTTTTATTAAAAAATATCTTTATATTAATTGCAATTTCATCATTTCTACTTTAAATTAAAGTTGAAGTTTTACCGGAAATGACAACAAATTAGCAAAATATATATATAGTAAATTGAACGAAACCATCTAAACAACAGTATAAGTTTAGTATGACTATCAAAATTTGGAGATCAAAAATGTTTTATTTGAGAATCTGTTAAGAGACCAGTTACTTAAAATATTTAATTGAAAATTGTAGCGAGCGGTAATACTGGCGAACCGACTGGTCGCCAAAGGCGGCTAGTTTAAAATAAATGCATAAATGCATTTTTCAATTGAAACATTTTATTTGAAACATCTAAATAAATTTACAATTTTAATTTATTCTAGTAACCTTTTTATGTGTGTATTTTTATATCATATTCAACTGCAAATAAATTTCATAAATATATTTTTTGCGCCTTTGTTATTAAAATAAATGCTAATTAATGAATGTATTGCAAATGTGCTGAAATAAAAAATCTTTTACTTCTTTTGAAAATTACTTCATTAATATTCAGAACTTTTCAATTGTAATTAAATTTTACAACTTTCCATAACTCTCTTGTCCTATTATAATTTCAGACCCCAGTAAAAATTGGACATAACCGTGAACTTTATCAGCAACAAGTGCAATGATACAAGAAATATTTCCAATATTTGTTATATCATTGCACCGCTTTATCCAAAGCTCTTGTTAATAAAACATACTCATCATTAAAGTCATCAAGAATTTTGAGAGTTACTAATTGCAAACTTTTGACATCTAGGGAGTAGTAACCTCTGTTTTCATTAAGAAACCATTTAAGTTCAGTTGATAACTCATAATTTACAAATTTTAGTTTTAAGCATCTAAAAATTAAGGATTCTTGGCTACGTCATTATTTCTTTTTAAAAGAATAGAACTCTCTAGCATCATTTAAGACTGTTGTTTTGCAAATGATTATAAAATATTAACGTATTTATTGATTAAAATACAAAAAAAAATACTTTTACAAATCTTTTTGTTTAGAGCTATATTTAAATCAAACTCTCAAATCAATTCAAAATGAAATTTCACATTTCAAATTCAAAGTTTGAATTCTTATAAAGGAGACATTTGTAATTTAAAATAAACTATCTTGAGTACTTTTTGTTTCTATTTATATAATTTTATTTTCTTTTATAATATGCAATGAAGTTTAACAATAATGCACATCTCCTACATTGGACTGTAAATGATACATGTCCTACCTAGAGAAAGAAAAAGGTATCTTTAACTTGATCTAATTTAAATGGCACTTCCAGATAACATCTGGATCCAAGCACAAATCTGCCACGCTTATTACCATTTGATTATGATTGAAGACGTGAAACATTCCATGCTATTTATTAAATTTGAAATTATCGTACTAGAAGATTGATGAAGTTAATTGACATTTTAGTTCATAACATCCCTTGCTTAAAGGCCAAGTGTAACTAATGTCATTGGGTAATTTTGATTTGCAGATTTAAACTTATATGGAGGATGGATGCTGAAGATACTTTGTAGTATGTTATGTCCTTTTCAATAATTCATTATTTTTGCCCTTGTGTCTTATTTCTTTTGAATCATTTCTCGCAATCACGAACCTAATCGCGAAATTATGGAATTATCTGGCATATATTTGCAAAATCTCTTACACTATGTTTAATGAAACACTCGAGACCGCGGTGGTCTGTGGTTTCGGTCTTGGCTCTGAAACCGGAAGATTCCACGCTCAAGACTTTATTCCACCAGTGAGGTATTTATTCCACCAATGAGTAATTTATTCCACCATATTAAGGCCGGCCATACTAAATGTCACCTGTTAGTATGGTGGGGAAACTGGGAGAAAGTGACTGCCGGCCTAGATGTAGAGTTAACTGGCTCGAAGTTATGTACGGAAATGGCTCTAGTGTTGATTTAAAACGGGCGTTAATGAAGCTAAACTTACCTAATTAAAATTGGATAGCCACTCTTTTTTCTAATGCAAAAGATTTTGAACATTCCATAATTAGACTGCAGCACATGGATTTGAAATTATTTATTCTTGCTGGATTTCCCTTTATGAGAATTTTGCTATGCAGATAGATAAAACCTTTTTTTTTTTTTCTCATTTCAAAAAATTCAGCTGCATATAAGAGTTTATATTATAGTAGAATGTAGATAATCTTTGATTTTTAATAGTATATTTGATTTTTAATAATATAAATGACCTTCAGCCATTTAATTATTATTTATTTTTACTGAGGAAAAATACATGTGAATTTTGAAACAACAATATTAAATATGTATCACTGGCAATTCTATATATTTCAGTAATCATTTTTCCCCTTTTCTGTTCGTAATTTTTTTAATATTTTGAACTCAAGTTACAACGCGGATTTTTCATTCTAATACATATAAGGTTATGTGAAAATCAATTATCTAAATCGAAATTTCAATCGAATCAGAACATACCTATATTCATTTGTTAGTGAAGAAAAACGCAAACGCAGTAATTCTCAAATCATTATAATCCCTTTCCCTCCAAGAATTAATGTAAGCTTAGTGATTTTTTTTTTAATATCGATAAAAAAAGAGGTAATTATTTAAAATAGTGGAAGATATTAATTTTTTTTTTTAAAAAAAGAAGGTTATGTTTAGTTCACTAACTAAGTATGTGTGCATGTATTCATAATTTTCGTAATTGCTTGACGTAATATTGGATTTTAATCCGAGGTAATCTTTAGGATTTTCTAAGCGAGTTCGTTGTCACTTTCCATATCATTTCACCCGAATAAACTTTAAATGAAAAAAAAAAGAAAAGAAAAACAATTTCTCTCCTCCCAGACTTCTCGGCGAACGTTTTAGAAAAACTTCCTTTAATAAACTGACAGAAACGCAAAGAATTAAACCTGGCAATGCGATCAATAAAAACTTCTTGACACGCTTTCAAATCATCTTTCTCTTAACTGTGCGACTTCCCCCTTTTAGAGCTTCACCTCTTGTGTTGGTGAGTACACTCCGCCGACTTGCCAGCTCACCTCCCCCAAGCCAGCGGTCGTCTCAGGTACGCATGTGCTGGAGGTGAATTCACCCCCACCCCTTAAACAACCCCAACCCGACTTCCGAAACAAAACTAGAACGTACAATAACTCTCTGGGTCAGTGGTCACACAGAAAGAAGGCTCCAGTCATATTTGCGTGAAAAGGAGATAAAGAATTTTAAAAAATCGTTTGCTCGTATTTTAATGTATTTAATTTTATCGTTTGGTACTTTAATTGTAGAATGTGATATTTCTAATATTGAGTTGACTTAATTTAAAAAAAAATATTCTGAAGAATTGTATTTCTGTGAGCAGCAAAAGCATGGTGAGCATATTTTTTTCTTTCATTTTCTCTTTTATTTACTTTACTTGAATTAGCTGAAATGCTAAATAGAAAATATACATACGCATATTCATTTTGTATACAATATTATTTGACTTATCGTTACTGCTTATTAAGTAATATTTAATACTATTCAAATTTAGAAACATTGTATAAAAACAATTATAAAAGGTCGTATGCTTCTTAAATTTTTGGTTGTTTTTTTATTGGAACTATCCAACTCTGATTCAATGACTTATAAAATGATAAACTAAAAATTTAAAAAAGTTTCTTTAAATTTATACCTAAGAATTTCTAATTACTTGGAATTTTATTATTAACATTTTCAATTTATCTAACTTTGGAATTAGGAATCTATTTGTGTTGGATTTGATAAAATATTTCAACTAATTGCTATATATATTTATTATAAACTTTAAATTTTTAGAATATTATCTTTCAAATACTCCTGGTTCATAGATAATTTTATTTTTTGTACAAAATTCTGAAACAATTTTGTTCGTGAATTTTTTTCTCTTTGATATTTTTAAGAAATTATTCTGTAAAACGTAACAAACAATAATGAAATAGCTTTGCAGAAATTCTGTTATCACAAACATATATGGTCTATTTGCGTAAATATAAAGATGGTCAACTTCAGAGCAAGATTACATAGCGAATATATGCTATTTCATTTACGTGCGAGGTAGTAAAACACGCGTGGATATCATTGGAAAAAAGTGAAACTGACTTTTAAGAGAAATATTAAGTATGAGTCTGATGAATATTGTCAGGGAGTCTTCGGTTTGAAGGAATAGAATAAATCTTCCACCTCTTCATATAAAAATTGCCATATGTTCGTGCTTCATATTAGGATGGGGAAGAGGATAACCATAAATTTGAAAATTATGGAAAATTGCTGCAAAATATGCTTAAAAGCTTTGAAAACTTTCTATTTAATCACTCGTGTTCATAAGCAGAATAATCAAATAGAGTAATTTTAATGATAACCGAAAAGAATGGTTCAACCTAGATATTACAGTAATGAAATAAAAAATATAATGCTAGGTGGTACAAACATATACTGAAAAATTATGAAAAACTGGAACCTTCAATATTAATTTTACAAAACACAGGAAGAGAAAATCATATAAGAAGAATTTTGCTTTGAATTAAGTAAGCAATTTAATTTTTATTTTATTGGACTTAATGCCGATTATTACATACATTTTAGTATGCAATTACTATTGTTTATTTTGTTTGCTGGAAAATATCTCCTTATTTCATTCATTAATATTATTTTAAATTTTAATCTGTAATTACTTCTCTATTGATTCATCTTTTGATTTATATATTGATTATTATTTAGAATTAGATAGATTGATTGCCTTGATTGAGTTTCATTACTGATATTCAGTGGAGATAATTTAAATGTAATAAGAATGTCACATATTTATTAGCAGTACATTATTGAAATTATTATTAAACTATTTTAATATTACATTATTTAAATTTTATTTTATTTCTAACACAAAAACTAAAGCCAGTCTGACAAAAAAAAAAAAAATGCTATATTCGAAATCAGCACCTCGATATTATCTTAAAATCTCTGGAATTTCATTGGGAATAAATGTTAAACAGCGTAATAGGTATCATAAATACAGAAAAATTCCCACGAAATTTCATATTAAAAAAACAAGGATAATTTGTATTTTAAAAAAATTTCTTATTAGAATAATTTCTAATAATAAGTAAATAAAAATTTCTTTACATTCTCAATAAACTGCAATGATACGTTTCATAATCTCCATTACTTATTTGATTAACAAATCGAAAAAAAAATCACTTTTAAATAATTTAGAAGATATTATATCAATCAGGGAAAAATGTTCTGAAAATTGAATTGTATCAATAATATATAATGCAATCATTTATCTATGCCACAGTCTCAAATTCAGGCACAAAAAAGAGTGCAAAAGGGTTTGGGAGTTTTTGGAGATAAGCTTAAAAAAAAAAAAAAAAAAAAAAAAAAAGACCTTTCTCGCCATTTTATCATTATTTGTAACGGACTCCCACCTCGCATTCCACAGAGTCCACTTTTTCTCAATTCATTCATTCTCTCCAACTCGTAAATCCTCTTTTCCTTTACGATTTCTTCTGAACGCACAAAAAAAAAAAAAAAAAACTTTTCTACCAGTTTTTCCTTTCTCACATCTAGCACTTTGTGATTTTTTAAAATTGATTTGTTGGATTAGGAAAAAAAAAGTTTTGTGGTAGATTTCTAAGAGATCTATCGAAAAAAGCTGGAAGGATTTTTGCATATTGGTAATTACATTTTCAACCTTTTAAAAGCAACACAAATCAGAAATTCATATATTTTTGGTTTCATTACATATAAAAGAAACGAACGAATTTTCTTCTGTTATATACAAATATATTAAAACAAAATCTTTCAATTGAAAATAAGATTGTATATTTAAATTTTAGTTAAGATGGAAGAAGCAAAAGAAACTCATACAAAATATGAGTACCATTTTTTTTTAACGTGTTACGATTTTCTTCGCAGTTTTGTGGATTGACTGGAGGAAAAATAGGTCTTCGTAATTTTCTACTCATTAGTTTGACACAATTGGAACTAGAAGGCTTTTATTTCATTACATTCACTATTTAAACATTTCGATTTGAGTATGTATGACAATTAATTAAGATAGAGCCTCAGTTTTGAAAGGTCAGATGGCATTAGATATATGATAATCTATTTAACAGACAAAATCACACCAAAGTGAAGTAATTTGACCCATTACAGTAATTTTAACATGCTTTGGGTAATATATATGGTATATCTATGATGTAGATATTCTTCAGAAACCTGAATTGTTCTATCCAGAAGCCGAAATCTAATACAACAGTGTAAAAAATCACACAATTAAATATTTGATGAAACATCAAAAATGTTTTAAATTTCAGGGAAATATTGTAATCTGTTGTTGGCAATTAAACAAAAAAAATCCTCACATTAATTTTTTTTTCTGAATAATTCGGAAGAAGTTGAACAATTGTAAAATTGGCATCATAAAGAAGACGGATTTTTAACTTTTAAAACGATGTCAAATTCATTTTTTTTGCAATATAAATTTTAGAAGTTATCGTGGGAAAACGTCAAAATTCTGCTTAATTTTTAATTGAATAAAATTTAAAATAATATTTAAAAAATAGTTTCAAGGTGCACATTTCCTTCTTATAAAGATAACCGGGGATCAAACAGTCTGTCTTGTAGAGCGACAAAAGATGCACGCAAGCACACGCAAATACACACACGTACACGCACACGCACACCCACATTCACCTTTATTATTAGTAAAGATAAGTACAGTGTTATGGAATCCTCTTTAAAAAGATAAGTACAGTGTTATGGAATCCTCTTTAAAATTTTAAGTGTTCTTTTTTTATAACAATTTAAACTGAGATATTTCACCATTTTTTCACCTTAGGAAAAATTTAATAATTTAAAGTGAATATTTCAGGACGTATGAATTACACAGCAATTCCGGTTTGGTGATTATGTACATTGAGGCATAAAATTTGGAATAAATGCAAACATATATTAGAGTAATAAGAAATTATCTAAACCAGTCACAGCATTATATATCTGCTTAAATTAAGTCCGAATTATATTTATTAATTGATTTGCCGGTGATAATTTACATAAATAATAAATATTATAGAGGTAACAAGTTTTCAAAATTTACAGCTCAATTAACTCAAAGGAAGGATGGCAGCGATAAAAAATAAATTTCTTAAAATATACTTTTACGAAAATAAACTTGAACAAAAATAGAACGGCCAAAAAATATATATATATATATTTATTCAATAAGTTTCTTGAAGAAATTATATATATATGTTTAAAACTCAGATCATTGATTTACAAAATTTATTTATGTAATATATTTATGTGAATTTTGTGTGGAGTTGAAGTACATTGCTTAAAATGAATTAAGCTCTTGTGATGTGAGTGATGTGAACCTTCGAGCAACAGAAAATAATTTTTACTCCCTAAATCTTTCCTGTCAGTTCTCGTTAATTTTATTACAGAATACATTGCACGATATTTCTCTTTGTTACAAGCACGCCTGTGGAAAAATTGATTTTCGGGTAATATTTGTTCGTATACAAATGCAAACAAATTCCTTAAATGCATACGAATGGAAATATCTCCATTCGAAGATGACTAATTGAACTAATTAATCAGTCCAATAGCTCGAGTACTTAATATAATTGTTTAATTTTTAGAGAAATCATAACGAGCTTAGTCTTCTGAATAGTTCGCATTCCTGCTGAAAATATGCATTTGATATCTGTTTTGCCATTTAACCTAAATTTTCTCATTTCTAGCTTATACATATTCTTAGCGAACAGTAAACCTTATGAAAAGGTCATTTGAAGAAAGAAGCATTAATCTTAACACTGTTATTTTAGAAAGGTATTTGAAATATCGAATATTAAAAATCAATTAAAATATTAATGCCTTAAAGTAATGAATATCAAATATCAAAATTATTTAAAATTAATTCCTTTTAGGAAAAATTTGGAGACAAAAATGCGGCTTTTCTTCTGAAATACACTGATTTCACACAATCATGAAAGGGATAAGAACCGATTTTCATAAAAAAAAAATATCTTTAAAAATAATAAAGAAATGTATTTGAATTTAACATTATATTCAAAGGAATTTTTCATATTAGAAGGACACGTGTAGTAAAAGCCATTGAAATCCGTGCAATATAAAATGTGCATTAATAAAACCATAAAGTATGTTAAGTTTACATTTTATGAAAATTAGTTTATTTGTGTGCTGGTCAACATTTCAGATTATTTTTTAGCTTTTTAGCTGTTTATAGCAAAAATCTTTACAATCGTGAGGATGATTTTCTATGTAAAAAATGTTTAATATTTTACGAGGAACTTAATTTCTAATCTGAATTTAATTGACAAAAATAAAAATATCTTAATTGCTGCGCCGCTCATTTATAAATGCAAAAAGCATTAGTACAAGCATAAATTAAGAAAAGTCTCAATTGTTAAAATTCAGCAAGCAATTAACTTTTTATCAAATGAATATTTTCAAAAAGTATTCCTTTTTATTTTAAAAAAGACCCTAATTTTTATTCTGATATTAATAGCTCCAAAAAGATTCAGAAAGCTTTAAAGTTGTAAAACAGATACGTTATTATTTCAAACTGAATTCTTTCAGAAACTGTGAGAAAGTAATAGGCTGTTTTAAAATTCAAAATGCGATGAGAAAATCTCTGTGGAAAGCTGCAGTTTTTAGATATCTCACATCCTTAGAGAAAGGAAATAGGAGTTTCGACAATTAATCAATCGCTGAAACTGGGATAAAACGAAAAGTTACTTTATAAACATGAGTTTTCAGACATCAATATTGTTATTATGCTAATTCTTTCGTTTTCTGAAACGCCGAGGAAGAAATTTGCCCTGGGGTTTCGATTTAAAATCTCGTTTTTTATTTTTCATGTTTTAACATTCATAAGATGCGTTAGTTTCGATATGTTAAAGCGTGAAAATGAGAGGCTATAGCATTTCTAATGCCGCTTCATTTTCTGCATTTCTATTGGCTAAAAATAGTAATTATGATAGTGATAGGTATTCCTTTTTTTCTTTATGTTATGAGTTCATTTTATAATTCTAGATAATTTAAAGAAATTATCTTTTAATTGAAAATAATAGAATTTCAATTTTAAAACAAATCATTAAGTTTTGCTGGAAATTTTTTATTAAGAGTTATTGCGAAAAATCTATAAATTTGATTGGATTTTTTTAAAAATCAGAAGTACTCTGTTAATTTCCTTATTCAGCCCTTTCTTATTGCTATCATTTTAAATAAATAATTAAATTTTTGGAGCTGATAATGTCTAATGTCTGATAATATCTAATAATACAGATGGCAAAGGTAACCTGATAATAATGACTCGGCCTAGTAGCTTAATATTTACAAATTGAAAATCTGATTCTTGAATGATCTAACATGCATACTATCTTGGTATATATCAAATCCGATTTTGAGAGTTCAACAACTTTCCGCTATGTTGGGATAAATAGGAGTACGAAATAAGACCAGATGATATTATCTGGTCAAAATTCAAAATAAAGAGATCTGTCCCAAAATAAAAATATTCATACATTAAACAAATTTTCAACTAACCAGACAAAAATCATAGTATTGTATTAAAAAATACAAATTGTTATTAGTTATTTTTTATTTTACTGTAATTTCCTTCATCTTAATATAAGCTATTTACATTTTGTTTCTCCACTTTAATTAATAGTCATTGATGAGATGTGGGATTTTCCCTTCTTATGTAATGTTTTAAAACACCTTTAAGTGTGTAAAGAGAGTCTTAATTGAAATTCCCGTTTGCGAACACAAAAAGCAATTCGAAATGTGGTGAGTTCTCAAAGTATCATGTAATTTCAGACATATTTGATAGATATACTGTAATTTTTACATTGAATAAAGCTGAGATGATAAGGTAGCGTTCTGTAAAACATTTCTTAGTTTATTTGCAAGATAAAAAGTAGGTTTTAAATATTATTACTAATTGCTCAGTACTTAATGGTAATATTTGTGTGATAATTATAATGCATTGCTCTCTGGATCATTTATGGGTTTAGTTTAGTTATATTTACGCCCATCTCGTTTTAAAGCAACACTCGGATTATTCTAAGACGGTCCTGGTAATTTTGCCCACCGGTAAGAGTACGAGGAAGACACCTGAACTGTCCCCTCCCCTTATCCAAACTTCCACACCACACCAATAGGAGGACCTTTATCACCGACGGATTTAACATGCACAAGACCCGCTTACTCGACAGTATATTCGGTGTATTCGGGTCTCTAATCTGAAATTCTCCGGTTCTGAAGCCGAGCTTTATAGGATTTTATCCATGTATATGGTAAGCATATCGCTTCCCACCATTTCATCATTGCAGTTGGGGCCCATGAATAATAAATTCGGACCAGTTCTGTAGCCTCCATATACACGCCTCTATGCAAATGGCCCTTGCGACTAATTCTTTGCTTAGCAACTTCTTATTCCCCTATCTGAAGCCGCCTGCTTTTCTGGAGGAAATTTATTAATCGTTAATCAATACCAGGAGGATTGTTTATTGTATACAAAAATGAAGCATAAGATATATATATTGATTGAATTCCTATCAACAAAATGAGAAATCATTCATTTGAAATTCGAGCAAACTGATTTTTAAATTTATAGTATTCTAAAAAAAAATCATTTCATAAAAATAGGTATCATAAATAAATCTAGTTCCAGATAATGAATTTATGATATTATTTTGCATATAACAAACCATTTCCAAAAATTTTACATAAAAAAAAATCTTTCAGAAAAATATATTTTAGAAGTTTCGCATAAAAAAAAGTACTGCTATCAAATATCTACTCAAATTTAAAAATTTCGCTTCGGATCAAAAAATAAAACTCGGAGAAGATCAAAAAAGATGTTCGACGGAAGAAGCAGCAAGGATATTCTTTCTTAAACTTTTGAAACTCGTATCTTCTTAGAAAAAAAAGTAATGTTGGCAATTTTTTTAGGAAACCTAAAAAAAAGTATAAGAAACCAGCCAATCCCAGTCAAAATATTATCTCCTCTTTGAAATGGCAGCAATATCTCCTCTTTGAAATTGAGAAATATATATAATACATGACAATATACAGTGCTTAAAACAGTAATATTTAGATATGGATTTCAGCACCATACATAGATCTGAAACTTCAACTGAATGCTATATGAAACTTCAAAAATATTCAGAACATTATTAGTGACGAAATTATAGTTATTCTTTTCCGATTAGATTCCTGTACGTAAAACTATATATTTCAGATGTTGAAGACACAATAATAGTAGAACCAAAGGAAAGGCTACACATAGCTAGCTGAAAACTGATTTTTAAAAATCTAGGCAAATGCTTGTAAAAGTTGATCCCTGACTTGATTTTATTTATGGTTTTTGAAAATGCTAATAAAATAAGGAAATGTTTACATTTGTTTTAAATTGTAATTATTATCAGATGCAATGATTGATATTTGAAATAAAAGAAAATATTTATAAATTTTGGAATTTTATTTATTTATTTAGACTTGACCAATTTCGATGATGTTCTGAAGGTTTGCTTGATTTGCCTTGAATCATTTCATCCAAAGTTTCATTCTTCATTTTACCATTTCATCCTAAGTTCCATTTCTATTTCTTTATTATCTATTTACTTTACGATATGTTATAAACACAACGCCATTGCCTTATATATTTGCTCGATAAAGTTGTTTTCGCCAAAATAAATATAGAAGGTGGCCATGTTTGTGAAGTTATTCATAACAAGATGTTGCTAATCTACTCTACATTAATATCTCTGTTGACATGGCTCTATTGAATGGCGAATCAGTGACACAATATTTTGGGCACACAGCCGATCAAAACGGTTTGCATTTTACGATTTGCAAAACGGCTTGCATGTTACTTCATTTGATAAGCTGAATTTGTCCCATTTCGATTGGTTGGAATCGAAGAATTTGAAATTCCACTGATTGATTTCCAGTTTAGTTCAATATGGATTCAAAAATTTATTGAAACAAGTAAAAGTTTAGAATTGTTGAAACATAAAGATTAACAAGCAATACACATAAAAATGCCAGTAATGAAATTTTAGAAACATAGAATTCGATTCCAGACACATTTAACTGTTTGGAGAAGCTAGCTCATTCTATTTTAACCATATTTTCATCTACCTACGCCTGCAAGTCATTATTTTCAGAGATGAATAACATTAAAGACTCGCTTAGAAACCGTTTGGTAGATTATTCCAATTCAGCATGCATTACGGCAAAAATTACACATTGCAATCCTAATATGTTATTTGTCATCTAATCTGCAACAACAGAAGTCACATTAATGCTACTTTAATTTGAATTACACGCTAACTAAAACATTTACAGTGCAAAATGTATTTTTTCGTAGTAAATAAAGAACTTTGAGTTAGTATTTATTTTCATCATCTTTCCAAAAATCATAGGCCAAAATTATTTGACGGCACGTCTATACCTCATTAGACATTTCTTTAGAAGAAATGGCACGTTGATATTGTTACAAACCTGCAATTCGGCTTCCCAGCATAGTTTGTTCCATCAACAGAAAGAAAGTTTTACAGTCATCTGAATGGGACAGAGTCCAGGTGGCGCGTCAAAGGTCCCGGAGCTTGGCGACAAACTTGGCGACCATTTGGCGACTTGGCGACGAATTTGGCGACTTTGGTGCCAAAATAGATAATACCTGAAACTTCGAGAATTTTCCCGATCCGTCCAGTAGGAACCGAGATACGCCTCGAACGTTCCTGATTGGTTGAGAGGCTTCTTGCCCCGCCTCCTGAGACCTATAAAAGGGGGCTGCAGCTGCCAGAGAAGGCAAGCCAGTAGTCGAGACGACGGAGTAGTCCGAAGACGGAGCAGAAAAGCCAGTAGACAGATTGGAAGGAGTGGTCGAAGAAGAGTAAGCGGAATCGACGGAGCGAAGTCAGTAATCCGAGTCGGAGAAGTAGAAGACGGAGTAGTCGGAAGCGACTGAGTCAAGCTAGTGCTGAACTGAGCTATGCGCTACTGTCTGCAGTAGATTCTGGTTGTATGCTGCTGTGTGTGCTCTTGTATGCTATACGTCTCGGGTGAAGATAATCGTCTTCTGTGCTGTATATAGTTGTCGCTTTTGTGCTATCCTGTGTGTCTTCGTGTAAATAAACGTCGTTGTTTCTTTTTCCATTGCCGCCTGATTATTGAGCGTTCTCCACACCATATCACTTCCACTATCCAAACGAACAACGGTAAAGAAAATTACGTAACAATATATAAAGGTTTGCCACCTCTGTTATAGGCAATAGAGATATCTGCCTCCTTTTTTGCCAGCATATAATTTAACGATTAATATATATAAATTTTCGTATAACATATTAATTTTTTAGTTTTATTTTTCTACTCTTCATAGTAAAAATCTGGATAAAGATAGTAATTTTTGATAAAATAAAGCATAAAGTTATCATTAAATTCCTATTTTCTTTTCAAATACTTATAAATGTAATTCTTAGAGTAAGCAATACATTTCATATTTCTTTTTATTTTATTCTATAAATATTAAATATCATCTGCAAATCAAATTCCAGAGATTTCCTAAATAAAATGCATACTTTATAAATAGAATAAATCAGAAACTGAACTCGTTTATATCATAAATAATAAATATATGGGTATTTTGAATTGAAAAAGATACTCATAATAACAGCTTAATGCTGCACTGAACGCTTTAAAATATCTACCTTTCATTACAATACTTGGGATTTTATTCTTTATCAATACAAAAAAAAAGGTTGTTCGCCGACAAAAGCGATTCTTTTATTATGGGAATGTATTAAAACCATAAATTTGGGGGGAAAGACAGTCACAATAACCATTTCCTTTGGGAATATTTTAATACAACGATTCCTTTTTATATTCTTGGAACATTAAATTAGATTGCTTTAAAAAAATTCAACGGAAAATTTAAATGAAGATTATCCATTATTGTCATTATTCCAGTCGCGAGGGAAGAATATTTTATTTGATTCAATGGAACGATAACAAAAGAAAGCAAATAACTTAGCTTTAAAATGAAAAAGAGCTTATATAGTTTTTTAGTAGTTGCTATAATATTTTTGATGTATGCGGTAAATAAAATGGTACAAATCCAAAAGAATGAAAATTAAATTATGTAAGTAACTAAAAATTCGCTAATTATTCAGTTTTTTTTTTTAAATGCTAGTTCTGTGTTTATTTTTCATTTTTTTTTTCGATTTAAAATAGCTAAACTTATATTTATAAAAATATCAAGAGACTTTAAATATCCATAGAAATATTTATTAAAGTATAAACTAAACTAAACAAAGTGGCAAGGCAGTCCCATGTGGGCCAAGGCCTACAGTGCCCATATCTGCTTTCTTGACCACGGACCCTGGCGTGCCAGTCACTAATGTGTGTCGCGTTTAGGTCGTCAACCTAACGCGGAACCGCCAGTGTTTAGTTCCCAAGCCTACTTGGTCCTCAGTTTATCTACCCACTAAGGGGATGAAAGGCTGAGTCTACCATGCCCAACCCGAGGATCGAACCTTGCACCTGTGAGCGCTAAGTGCTACCACTACGCCACCCAGTTTCATTGATTAAAGTATGATATATATTTCCGAAGCACATTTTCGGTGACTAATTGCCTTTGACGAGCAGGGTTTTTTTTGCTTAGATTACTAACTTTTTTTGGGAGGGGGTTATTAAATAATTAATATGGAATATACACTTCGTTAAAACTTTATCTTGTCATTTACTATGATTCAAAAACAAGAATTTAATTGAATCAGCTTACTGCAAAATAAAAAAATAATAATGTATATATGTGAAAGAAAATTAGAAGTGAAAATCCTCTTATGGAGTTATGTTTGGTAAAAGCCGCAATTCCATCATAATATTTAAAAATAGATTTTTTTTTATTAAATTGAAATAAAAAAAATATTTTAAAATTAACTATACGGAAATGAAATTGATTTTATTAAAATTGCAACTTCTTTAATCTTGAGCTAATTTAAAATATTATTTTTGTAAGATAATTATTTTGAAGACATGAACATCAATCTCCATATGCAAATCATGGCGATTATCCATCTGCCTAAGCCTATTCTTATGCTCGATTAAACTTTCTGTTAGCTCAGGTGTCGTCCTCTTCATCTGACCGCGGTTCAAAATTATGAGGTCCGTCCCAAAATAGCCCTAGTGTTGCTTCAAACGGAACGTTAATATAACTAAACTAAACTAAACTTTCTGTTTAAAGCCAAGCTATTGATTTCTTTTGTATTTATTTTCCTGTGATTGAATGGATTCTTTGGCAACATAATGATCCCTCTTCAGGATGTTTCTAATCATATTTTCTAGCTCCATTAATCAAGCGAAGAATTCAAACTAATTTTAAAAACATTCAATGAAGCAGCCTGAAATTAGTGCGATGCTTTGTTTACATTTGTTGCCATTTGACGATAAGTAATAAGAGCGATTTCTGTGCCATGCACGTTAACGTTTTATATACATAGATTTTGGAGATATTTTTGCAGTTACTTTCAAATTTGCTGGCAGATAAAAATCAGCAATTAGCAAATCATTTTATTATTTCATGAAATAATAATACGAAAGATGATTCAATTGCTTTGATCATCTTCCATTTTAATCTTTTGATTCAATTGTTGGTGATCACATTTAAAACATTTTATACCTAAAGATCGTTTATAATACTTGAAAAGGAGCGTAAATGTGAAAACATCATTTTTTATAGAATTGTCAACAAAATAATGATTAATATAAGTGTTTTAAATAAAATCTCGGATGAACTATTTCAAGAAAATGCTTGAAAAATTTCATATTTTATTTCATTGAATGAAAATCCATAAGATTAAAATTTTAGCAATCATCCAAAAGTGGAACCGAAAGTACATTGTAATCAGAGATTAATTTTGTAATTGGTATTTCTGTTTCTTTTGTTATGTATGTTTGGACATGTTTTTTATGTATATATTTTTTTTTGTTTTCTTTGGAAGTTGTAGATTTAATAGCTGAGTCAAAATGGGTAATCACAAATTCATTCCAATGCCAAAAATAAGTCTGATACAATACAAATATGTAAATTTTGTTTGAAAAAAATCAGTTTTAGCCATCCATTATGGAGTAGTATGAAAGCTGTAACTGGATTTCAATCTAAGCGCTATCGAACTTTTATCTTATTGAAATTTCGATTCTTCCCAATTATTTAGATTAATAACTTGTATTGTTTAGAAACTATAAACTTATATTTGAAGTACATTTGACAAATTTCTTATAGCTTTAAAACGAGTGTAAATCCATCTCATTACATCTATTTATTTATAGTGCTTTTATTTGTGTAATGTATTCGCTGTTGTTTTCCTTATGACAAATCTATTTTGTGGTTTTTATGGTTTAACCTGTTTTAGGTCTTTGGCATTCCAGATCTTTCGTATGCCCATAAGATCACATAAAATCACTGATTAATGCATTTTTATTCTTTCGTGTTCTCTATATCTATACTTATAATAAAGCTAAATGTGTGTGTGTGTGTGTCTTGGCGCTCTACAGGGCAGACCATTCAACCTACAACTACCAAATTTGGCACGTGTGTACCTTGGAGGCCGGGAATGTGTACCTGGGGGGTATTTTTTCGAATTTTTAATTAGAATTTTAATTATTTAAAAATTAAGCGAAATTTTGGCGTGTTTCTGCTATAACTACCAAAAATATTATCGCACAAAAAAGATTTTTGCATGAAGTTAAAGATCAAACATTTCTTTTAAATGATACCAATGTTTTAACCTTAATATTAAATTTCTATTTTTAATGAATTTTTAAATAAATATTTTAATTATATTTTTCAAAATTTTTTTCGTACAAAATAAAAATAAAATTTAAGCTGCAAGAGCACGTTTCGCATTCAATTAGCTTTTTTCAAAGTGTTGCCATCACATTGATTAAAGCTCCAATTAAAAATAAATTAAATGTTTTTGGAAATGAAATCTGCAAAAATATAATTTTCGGCACGTGTCTGTAGGAAATGAAACAAATATAAAATATTATTTTTTCTAAAAAATAAATTCAAGAAAAATTATTTTATGATCTTTTACACTCTCTATATTATTAATCCAATAAATCAGTTTTATTTTAAGGCAAGTTTTGTTTAATATGAACAGGATATCCATTCAAATTAGGGCCACATAGCTAATTTGTAAACCTTTAGTAAGACACAGATCTTCTTAAATGGTCTAAATGGAAAATGATTATATTTTATGTAACTTGATTCAATAAATGCTCTAATAAATAACGAATTTTTGATTTTACATAAAGTTTCTGCTGTGGAAATCATGAATAACAAAATGTTCTTGAAACACTAATATTTTAAATAAAAAGAGTTAATTTCCAATAAATTAAATCAATCACTTAAACTGACTGATTTATGAAAATTTGAATATCACTATTCAATAAAAAAAAGCATAATTTTAGATTTTCCATCGATCGTTTCAAAGAAAATACGCCAATCAGCGCGCAGGTTTCTCAAGATTAATTGGCCTAAGATTATGAAAATGTTGAGTTTTTCTTAATTTTCAACATTCAAAACTTCATAAATAAGTCTTACGAAAATAGAAACATTCTGTCATTTATTTAAAATTTGGTGTGTTCAGAATATTTCTCAGAATATACCTTACTGCATTAAATTTAAACTTCATAATTTTTGAAATATATTTATAGGGCGGAACAAAATATTATTATTGATTTCATTTTAATCCTTTTGAAAGCAAAACTAAAAACTGAATTTTATGCTGAATCTGAGAAATGTTTGTTGAATTATTGTTTGAGATATTACATAAATTATGAAAAATATTTTGTAATTCACATAAGACTTAAATACCGAGCGATTCTGTTTGCAATACTCATATTCAATAATAATAATAAATAAATAACAATAAAGATGATAAATAAAATAAAACGCTTGTTTTTATTAAAAAATATCTTTATATTATTTGCAATTTCATCATTTCCACTTTAAATTAAAGTTTTACCAGAAATGACAACAAATTAGCAATATATATATAGTAAATTGAACAAAATGATCTAAACAACAGTATAAGTTTGGTATGACTGTCAAAATTTGAAGATGAAAAATGTTTGTTTGAGAATCTATTAAGACACCAGTTACTTAAAATTGTAGCGAACGGTAATACTGGTGAACCGGCCGGTCGTCAAAGGCGGCTAGTACTATATTAAAGCTAATATTATAAAATTAGATTTACGAAATTTTATACCTGAAGGGAAATATATATTTAATTTTTTTTTTTTTTTTTTTTTTTTTTTTTGCTAAAGTAACACAACACAATTGTTCAGTCTTTATACACAATAGTTCTAATTGTATATAAACATTGCGCAATTAGTTCTTATTCACAATGATTTTGATATGGGGCTATTTCACGTGTATAGCTACAGTATTTAACGCTTCATCCTATAACAAAAATCACAGACAAAAGTACTTCATATACTTTCGTATATATTCTACATTATAAAGAGGCATCTTTCCAAAATTATTTTTTCGTGTATCTTTATTAAGAACCAGAAAAACAACTTTAGTTTAATGCTTCATTCACATGTATTTTGATTCAATTAATCATCATTAAAATGTGAAACATTATACTTGATATATATTTCAATAAATAATTCAACTTATCAGTTATATTCAATATATCTTAAATATGTAATTTTTCTGACTGAAAATAACAGAAATCCTCCTTCCCCCCCCCACCAAAAAAAAAAAGGTGGGGATATATAAGAAAGAAATAAGATATTATTTTTGAGACTAAAGTGCAAAACATGTCACAATAGCTTGCTTTCAAACATTAATTTGCACAAGAAAAAATTACTTAATTTTGTAATTCTTCGGGTCGTCATGCTCTTGACTTTAATTGAAGTGAGCCTTGGATGAATATACACCTAAATAGCATTTCCGTCTTTTTTTACCCATCCTTCTAATCTAACGAGACATACTTTGGATATTCTTTGTGCTCTAATTAAATTTTGTGAGGTCCGCCTCATTAAAAAGTGTTCCATGCTTGAAAGAGATAATTATGGCGACACTCTGGTGCATTGTCTTTACGCTTCAACGAAACTAAATAAAAAAAAAAGTACTGAGGTGCATTTTTGCTTTGCTACACAGTTTTTATTGGATTATTTTCATGCCTTTCTTTTTGGGTGCTGAGTTTAGAATTCTGTTCAAATTCGGTTATGATTTATATAAAAAAAAGTAGCATCTCAAAGATACGTATTCAAAAATACTTTTCTGCTTTCTATTCTATTCATGACAAAATAGGCGTTACTGTAGAAATGGACGATTAAGAGTAAGTGTAAGAGGCATGATTTAGAACTACTTCCCTTAAAAGATAGGAGGCACCCTGGAAATTACTTTTACAACAAAGGAAGTTACCTCTGCGATAAAAGCAGTAAATGGAGTCCTTTTAATAAGTGCTCTTAAGCTAAGAACATCGTCTATTTTAATATTCTGAAAGTTGGACGATACCAGAAGATTGCTACCATTTATAAGCATTCGAGTTTTAAGGACTGCAATTCTTCTTCTTTAATGGAATTAAGGAGCAATGCAAAGGAAGTTTGTTGCGGAAAATAGTTATAAGACGATTCTTAATGTTTCAACTAATACATTTATGCTTGGAAATTTGATATAACAAGAAATATCATCTTGTTTCATCTCTTTTAATTATTCTAACAGAACTCACTGATATGACTCATATGGAACCATCATCAAAGAAAGACAATTTTCAGACAAACATACGTCTCGCGATATAATCAAGCAATATGGAACTGCCTATTAGTTAACTGTGTGATAGTATATTTATAATTTTGCAAATCAAATCCCTTGCATATTTTTCTTAAACGTTTATCTGTTTGCTTTAAATTATTGTTTGCCTGCCAAATGTAATTTTTTACTCTATAAAAAATATATATTTTTATACGTAAGATTGTTTTTTTTTCCTCTTAAGCATTGAAAACAATTTTTAAAGATATGTTACAGTCAATGTCTTAAAATAATATAAAGCGTCTTATCAACCATATTATGCAATTAATTCATAAATTTTCAGAAAAAGGAAAGGCTTTAATTAAAATGTATGAATGTAAAAAAAACTAATTAAAAAATGTGGATTCAGCCATCGCATATTGAAAATATGTTAATGGTTTTTAATGTAAGAGTATATATCTATTTCTGCGTAGTTTATTTGTTCGAAATTTTATATTTGCAAGGGGATATTCGAATCTCCATTGCGCGTTTGGTTTCTTTCTCTCTCTCTTAGTAAGTTTTCTTGTTGGATTTTTTTTGTTTGTTTATCTTTTTGGAAATACCTCCTACTTCTATAAAATTGTTTTCCATTGTATTAATACAATGTTTGAAAAATTTCAAATAAAAGTTTTAAATGAATAATTTTATCAACCATATGCTAAATTATTACTTTGAACAAACTTAACGCTATCAGTTTTACTTTTATTTAAATCTAGTAACTATAAACGAGCAATTAAGTCTTTACAGCACTGGCTCTAAATATTTGGATCAAATTTGATATTTAAATAAGTATTTGCTTTTTAAGTTTATCTATATAGGCGTCTTTAATTAAAAAAACACGATTTTACATACAAAACTTTTTTATAAATAACTCTTAGAGCCTTTTTCTATCTGACAATGTTATATAGCGCCATCTCGGACCCTATTTCACCATGGTAAAATTGAGTGTAAGTTCAAAAAATTTTCGTAATGATAGATAAAATTTAAAATGAATACTATAATATAGCAGATTGTTTCGAATAACCGAAGTGCATTTGTGATTTTTTATTTCTATGACCAGTTTATATGTAGATAAGATTGAAAAAAAAATATTCACATGTAATCAGAATGTGATTCGTATTTAAATAATTTCACCGAAGAAATACAATTTTAGAAGAAAAAAAAATTACTAAGCGAAACTCGGTCACCCATGTACTTAAAAATTAATGAATTAAAAATAAAAAGGATAGCGATGCATACATGATTCATTACTCTCTAAGCCCCAACTCCAAGTTCAAAACTTACTCTCTAGATATAGCTGTTTAATTAATTATCACCGAAGAATTTCGAATTTCATATTTTTCTATAACCGTGTTCTTCAAAATAAGTAATCTGTTGTGCAACAGATGGTAGACGTTTATGTTGGCATAGCAAACTGATATTATTTTTAAAAATGAACCGCAAATCTATAAAATGGGGGTTGATTCAAGCTTGATAAATGCATTTAAATAATTCAATAATCTTTTCTCTCCTTCTTTTATTAACTGTGCTTCGAATACTGTAAGAAGAGAAGCCTGGAATCTTCCACCACAGTCGCGAAAGTGACCCGAGGAAGTCTAATTAAACGTAATGGCTCGCTGGGAGTCATTGAAGGGATTACTGGCGAGGATTAACTGCGACATTAATCAGAGTTTGCTTAAGGCCCTTTTCCAAATTAGAGGAGAGTCTCGTTTCACTCGGGGAAACTTGGCCAGATAACTGCCCCTGCTTTAATAACTCTTAAAATCGGGGGTCCTGGCAATTAAAGGAGGCGATATTGGAAATAGAAAAGAGTCAGATGATGGGAGTGAGAAAACTAGATTTCAGATTATATCGTAAACTTTGAAATTGAATTAGTTTGGTTATTAGAAGAATCTACTTGCAGAATATATCCAAAAATTAGCAAATTAATCTTGATGAAATAACATTTTTATTTCATAACTACCAATGAAGCATGATCCTTTTTTACTTTCTCGTAAAAGAATCTCTTTTCTCGAGAAAGTATAGTAATCGTCAAAAAATTATGTGATAAAACTCAAGGTTTTAACGAAACTCCTCGCTTTAGACCACCTTAAGTTCGAAAATAACATTTTTGGAAATTGTCCGCCTACCTGTCTGTCTGTGACAATGATAACCGAAAAACACTTTGAACTCGAAGGTTGAAATTTAGTATACGGTCTGCACTCCAAATTTACAGATTTCCATCAAATTTTGAGTAAAGAAGGAAGTTCAGAGGAAGTCTGTCTGTCTAACTACAAAATGAAGAGAGCTAGATAGATAAGATTCGGTACAGAGATTTAACATCTATAGTGTAGATACTTGTCAACATTTGAGTTAAAACCAGCAACCAGTTGACTGTCCGTCGGTCTGTGCTTTTAGAAAAATGTTAACGCGATAATTTTAAAACACGGTGACTTAAATATATTAATTAATTAATTAGGTTAATTAATTTTGCGACTACAAGGTGAAATTTTGTGTCAATTTTTTTTCTTTCAATTGATTCGGAAAAAAGCGTCTAAAGCACAAATTCTATTTTCGGATAACTACTGACCTCATAGCACAAATTAATCGCCAAGTAACTCGCCAAGAGTGACGCAATAGAATCAGTAAAAAGGGTAAATTCAATCCAAATTCAATATTTCATAATTATTGTACGGCATGTTATACTAGGCTTCCTCTGGCACGAAATGTTTATGACAGAGTAAGCTGGAAGGTTTTGGGGAGATAAAAGCTTATCGAGAATGGCAAACAGGACATTATCGAATAAATCACAATTTATCAATATTTTTTAGTTGAATGATTATTATTGGATGTTGTTTTGTTTGAAAGTTATTCAATTTTTCCCAAATTAAAAGTTAAATAATTTTCTTTTATTTAATGATTCAGTAAGACTACCTATAATACGAGCGGTGTTCAAATGAAAAGGTACGAAACGACACTGTGGGTATAAATGAAGACTTTTTTCAAAGTATACACCATAGGCCTGAGCACAACGATCCTATTGATTATTGAGCCGGAGGATTCCTTGTTCCCAGAATTCCTGTTGCCGTGACGAGACCAATTCTTTCACAGCGTCCTTGAGTTCGCCGTCCGCTTGTGTGACCCTGGAGACGTGTGGACTCGCGTTATCATGGAGCAGAACCACAGCCTCCGTGAGTAGCCCCGGTCTTCCGTTCTTAATGCACCTGCGTAGTCTTCGGAGTGTCTCCTCAATCGTCGAATTTTGCAATGTGAATGCCATCCTGTCTTCACATGCACTGCCACGTCAATTGGACTGAGCTCTTTATAAGAGCCTCTGCTCTCTCCTGCGCATGCGGTCGCCCGCGCATACTCCCATCTACGCCGGAGACACCAATCGCATTCCTAGATGTCTCACTATTTTCTCCCATAGCAGCATAGGCAAATAGGTTAACGGTTACGTTATTACGACTTTTCGTACCTTTTCATTTGAACAGCTTTTCTATTATTGTTCCCTTGTTAGGCCTATATTAAATTTCCTTTTACGGTATTTCTTGGATATAAATGATAAATGTTGCATTTGTTAGATGTATTTTAAAGTTTCACCTCTAACTGATCTTGAAGGAAATGAGCTGGGGATCATATATCATCACAATGCTCTGTGCTGACATAATGGGAAATAATATTGTCAAATTTTTGAAAACTTCTACTGAACAATTCTCCGTATATGTCTTAGAGATGATTAACATACTAAGGATCTCATTTCAGAAGACACCTCTTTGTATTATTTGTAAGAAGTTGAAAAGTCCCCATTGTTATATTTTAACCCTATTGTATTTTGAATCTGGAATCAGTAGACCAAATTCCTCGCTTACAAATCCCTTTGTTATATGTATCTAAATAGTTCGACATCATCCTGCATATGAGAAGTCACATTGAAGTAGATTTACTAATATTGAATTTTTTTTTTAAATGAGGGACCTATATATCAGTAATCAAAATTTATCCAGGCATTCAGAAGCGATATTGAAACAAACTTAGTGTATAAAAATAAACAATTATATGTATGCTGTTGCAGTATATTGTTACAGAACTTTCAATTCCACTACTAAGCCCATAAAGTCCGGGTTTTCTTGTAGTGGGTGTATGGTGTGAAAACAATCAGCAGGCCTCAGAAGAAAATAACGACAACGTTTATAGAACACGAACACAAAAGATGACAAATATGTACAGCTGAGACGAACACACAGCAGCACACTACAACAAACAGTAGTTCACAAGTAGTAATCGACCACAGCACATAAAGCGCCGGACATAATTCAAGCAGAAGGAGGGAAATCTGCGTAGCTTCACTTTATGGCCTCTCCAGACGTCAGCAATTCCCCACTGTCTCTTCGCTTTAGTTGTATTTAACTGCCAACTCGCTGCTGCACGAATGGTTACTCCACACACGACTCGATGCTGCTTCCACAATAAATACCAGGACTCGACACACAGCTCAGTTCAGCAATCGCTTGAGCTCCACACAGTGCTTTTCTTCGTTGCTTCGTTATCCTCTCGATAACTGGATACATGTCTACGACTCCAACTGATTTCTGCTTGAGACTGCCGGCCTTTTATAGTTCCCTGGAGGCGGGCCAAGAAGGCTCTGGACCTATCAGGTATATCTCGATTCCTATTGGCTGAATGGCTAAAATTTGCCTAAAATTCTGAAGTTTCCAGCAATATCTATCGCCAAATGGTCACCAAGTTTGTTGCCAAGCTCTGAGATTACAGACGCGGCACCCAATCAGTACCCAATAGAGCTGATCGTAAAACGGTCTATCCAATTATTTAATTGTGCTTGCAAGCAACATTACAGGTTTGTAACAATATATGTGGTTATTTTTCTGTTCAGTTTACTAACAATAAGGATATTATTCTAAAATATGAAACACACAATCTTTCTAAGCTTAAAAATAGTATTAAATTCTTACCGCATTTTTATATAAACTTAAAGCAAGACTTTAAAAGAATAGAGAAATGAATTTTTAAAATGTGGAAATAATTTTTTTCAATCAGAAAAAATTTACCAACATTAATGTCCAATTAATCCAAAATTAATGCTATAAAATCGTGATATTCTACCAATCTACGAATTATCAAAGCCACTGACTCAATTAATCTGAAAACCAAGTATAAAAAAAGGAGAAATTTATTTTAGATCTTTGCTGTCTATCTCTCTCGAATTAAATACTTTGATTCATTTTAAATTTATTTCTTCTTTTTCAGTTTTAATAAAGACCTCAATTCTAATTCAGTTGTTTAAATTCTGGAAGAAACTCACGTAAAATTCCTGATCAATTTTTTGAATAATTGGAAACTAATTTCTATCAAAAGTAGCCACAATACTCAATGAATTTGTTTGTTTTAGAATTTTTATGGAACAAAATTATCTTATGAAGATCAGAATCAATGATTAATAGTTCATGAAAATCCATATATTTGAGTTTGATTTATTCCAAGCTGATTGGACCATCATAAAAATTGGCGGGAAGAAAAGGTGGATTAAAATATGAAAACTGCAAAATGAGAATTTTTAGCTACCAACAACAGTAAAAATTTATTTTTTATGTGGAATATCTTAATCAATAATCAATATTAAATAAATAGAGAAATAATATAAATAACTAATTATAATAAATAAACCGCAAATAAAATTTGTATGAAAAAATTTCAAAATATTCAGATATAAAAAATGAAGACCTTTTATTAAAAAAAATAGAAACTTTTATTTGTTAAATAAGCGGTGCTGGTCTACCCAAAACTTTCTCGCAGACTCTCTACTAAAAAATTCATCCCCTCCCCCCCCATCCATATAAAATTGCAGAACTTGGACTAGGCTGTGAACTCAGATACTTACTATCACATATGATATTTGAGTGCGTCATAGTATAGGAAAGAAAAGAAACATTTATGTATTAATAGCATGCCATTGGCTAACAATAATCACGAAAGGTTTATATTTAATCAAGAAAGAACTTAAGATGAGTTTAGAGTTTTCATTGAATCTAAAGTGTGGCCTATGATGATTAATCGCTGAGACAAGTACTTCAAGTGCTAGAAAATAGAATTTGTATTTCTGTCGCGTGTTTATGGACCAATTGAAATAAAAAAATTGACATACGACTATAGTTACAAATTTCCTTTATTTAAGTCAGTGCGTTTTTATGTTATCACACTTACATGCACGATAAAATACGTACCCATATATGGTCAACCCCTTGAACGGATTTAGTTACGCATTTTAAATGGATCTCTATTATCTCTATTTTAGATGATAAATTTGTAAACCAAATTTTGATCATTCATCCTTTTTTTTTTGTAGTTGTTTTCACTTATGACAGACTGATTTTTTTCAGATTGGAATCTGCTCAAAACTGGATAGAAATTTACAAATTTTGTGCAGAGGTTACATACTATTTTTTTTTATCCATCCAACTTGAAAGGTTTTTAATTATTGTATTCCCAGATAGATAGATATGATTCAAAAAATGTATTTTTTGACTCAGGGAGATTTGAAACGGGGCGATTAGATAAAATCTCAGAATCGAATTTTCTGATGAGTACAATATTTTTTTCTTTCTATACTTAGTTTTTTTTTTTTTTTTTTTTTTTTTTTTTTTAAAAAGGGGAACAAAAGTTGTCAACTTTTATGGATTCTGTAAAGGAATATCTTGGCCACAAAAAAGGACACAAAGTATTTAATAAACAAAATTATTTAATATGCCAACGTTTTTAATAAACCCTCCAAAAATTCAAAAAATAAAGCACTAGCTTTGGTTTCAAATTAGCTAAATTAAAATCCTAATTCAAGACGATTTTCTACAGCTTGTTATTAAAATAACTTAAATGATGAGAAAAAAGTTGGATAATTTAAACTGTGTTAATTCTAACTTTTTTCTCATCACTCCTTTAAGTTATTTTAATAACAAGCTGTTCAAATGTGATTGATAGAATGTTTAGAAGTGATTAGAAGTCATTAAATTTTCAAATACAATTAACCTATCAAAATAATTATTCCAAATATCAATAATAATTTATTCCCATAAGAAATAATAATTTTCGAAAGCAAAATTAAAAGGAGATTACAAACAGCCTTTTTTTTTCTGAATCTCAATTTAATTCACATGGATGTTAAAACATTTTCACATTTTTATTTTAAACAGTAAATAGAGAAAAGATTTATTGTTTACTTAGCTCTAAAAAGAATTGTTTTAATGCCTCTTGAAAAACAACTCAGCTAAAACCATTATTTTTCTTCGCGGGATTTTCTTAAACGTTCATTACTTTTCCCTCGAATTAATAGCGAAGGAGAAAAATTTTTCCGAGTTAAAAATAGTGCAACGCTATTTTTAAGTCAATTAATTTCAGCAAAAGATTTGGTTTACTTTTCTCCTGCTACTTTTTTTTATATTTGTCAAAAGGTTGACTTTTTATTTACTCTTAATGAATTCCTTGATTAATAATTCTTTGTATACATTATTCATTTCGAGTCTTAATGTAATGAAAATAGACAATTAATTGTGCTTTTAATTCAGTATCTTTCAAAATAATTTTTCTTTTGGTCCTTGTGAGCATCATTAACATTGTTACGCAAAATTATATCTTTTTTTTTTCCTCCAAAGAATTTATGAATTATATTTTTATCATATACAGGGTTATGAATAATAAAATAAAAATAATTAATTGTGCAGGTTTTACATAAAACTAATTCATAAAGCTCGAATTTTATTGTATTTAAATTCAGGCAAAGCCCTTTTAAAGTAACCCATTATAGTAAAAAAGTTTTTACCCTTTAAAAATAATTTCTAATAGTAAAAAATATTATTTGCAACTCATTTGTCGGATTAAAAGCATAAATATCTAATATCTAATCCTCTATTGAAAAGAGAATTGATTTGTAAATAATTTTAAACCAGTTCGGGTGTTTTCTCTTCGATTTCAAGGAATACTATACAGTGGAACCTAGCATAGTGAGCATAATTCATTCTGAAATCATACTAACAATGCAAAGCACTCGTTCAACGAAAGTATTTTTTCCATAGGAAACTATGCAAAGTAGAACATGTTTTTTTTTTTTTACAAGAAAATTATTTCTAGGCATTTGTGTTTGGCTACGATTCAAAATTTGGCGAAAATGAAATGTAGCATTATCGCTAAACGAATGTGTAGTGCGCACAGCTACTAACTTATCAAGCTGAAGTTTTTTAACATAGATGCAATAATTTCCTTTGCTTTCATTATCTTACTTATTTCACTGAAAAGTTGTTGATCTTTTGAGTCTATTATTTCTTCCTCTTCTGGCCAATTCTCCTCCTCAGCTTTTTACTGTGACACAGTATGCAGCTCCATAAGCTCTTTGGTAGTTCTGGCTATATTTTGCTACCAGCACATCGATATTATTGCTATCCCCTTTTAGCTCCATAATTTTGGCCAGACATAAAATCTCGTAGATTAAGGCTTCAACGGCACTTGTATCAAAACTTTCAAAGTGGTATTCAACAACACTATCCTTATATTGATATGAGAGTCTCTGTGACTTCACAGAGTTACTCTGTGATGTTATATAGATATATATCTCTTATATAGATATAAGAATTCTATTCAAACAAGCTCTCAGCACAGATGGATACAAATCCAGTCTATGACGTGAATCCAGTTAATCCAGTCTATGACGTGACAGTGTCTCCTCGCCATTTGTTCTGCAAAACATCGCTCTTTAAGGGAGTCACTTTTTTTGCATTTTTTTTTGTTCGTTATAAGAGGTTTATTTCCAAATTACACATCATTTGAGGAATTTTGTGTTGAATCACGTTGTTTAATGATAAAAAAAATTGAATATACATTTGAAATAGTGCCACATCTTGTTGATCAATTAGGTCTGAAATAAGTAACAGATCAACAATTTTGGGGCCAAAATCATACATTAATTTTTTTTTCTTCTGATTCATTGTATATTAATTAGAATTATCATATTTACATTCAAATTGACAATAAATTAAAAGAAAATTCGGCTTTTAGACTATTTGTCCTAAAATCATATTCTAATTTACAATTTTTTATAAGCTACGCATACTGTGATAACCTATATAACCTATTACATAATAGTATTTGGTCTAGGAATTAATTCGTGCGGTTTTACAAGAGATGGCGTAACTAGCTTATTGTCCCATAGTTTCGTTTGTTCAAACATTTATTTAAAACTACTGTTATTGCACATCTAGTTTAGTATATGCCATTTGGTTTAAGCGGAAACAACAACAAATTTTATTCAACTGAAAAATGTCAAATTTTGTGCCTGATAAAGTGTTTTTGCGAGGGGTTCTTCTTCATTACTTTAACATGAAGAAAAGTGCTACTGAATGTCATCGTATTTTGGTGGAAGTTTATGGTGACCATGCTCTAGCTGAGCGAACGTGTCAGAAGTGGTTTGCACGGTTTAAAAGTGGTGATTACGGCTTGGAAGACCAAGAACGACCTGGACAGCCAAAAAAATTGAAGCTTCTGAAACCTGGTGACACTATTAATGGAGAACATTATCGACTTTAGTTGATGCGTTTGAAACAAACCCTGGCCAGAAAACAACCAGAATGGGATAACAGGCATAATAAACTTATTTTTCAACATGATAACGCTCGACCACATGTCGCAAAACCGGTCAAAACATATTGGGAAAATGTCGGATGGGAAGTGTTAACCCACCCGCCGTATTCACCAGACATTGCTCCTTCAGACTACTACTTGTTTGATTGCATGAATAACGATTTGCTTGGACAGCGGTTCAGAAATTATTGAAAAATGGATCTCTGATTGGATTGCTTCGAAAAGTGAGGAATTCTTTCAACACGGGATTCGTACATTGCCTGAAAGATGTGAAAAAGTAGTGGCTAGCGATGGAAAATATTTTTGATAACGTATTTATGTATTTTGCTTTTGAAATAAAGCTTTAATTTTTTTTTATTAAAAACCGCACGAATTAATTCTTAGACCAAATATTATAACATCTAAATATATATAATTAAGGTATTAAAACATATTACAAGATATTTTGGGTATACTTCTTTCAAAATTTAATAATAATAGCAATTGGGGCGATTAAACAATGTATAAAATTACTTTATAACGCTTTTGAGTTGCCATGTCTAGAAATAGACGTAAGCAGGGGCTGTAAAAAGTAGAGAGACATCGACATATAGGTTGAATTTTTTTATGACAATCTATTTTCATATTCCGTTTACAAGAAAATAAAAATATCAAAAATGATGCAATTCAATCGCTTATTAATCATTACTTGAACCGGGGTCATGGAAAAGCCAAAGGTATCGATTTACGGGTTGAAATAATTTGCATCATCTCTGAAACGATCTCCTTCATTTGCAATTCATACCTGCCGACAGTGTGTTTTCTTTTCTTTTTTTCCAATCATGAAATATATCTTAAAGTAGTTTTTAGAAAATCCTTTCAGAAAGTGTTGCATATTTTCTTTTGTTCAACTAATAGACTTAACCCTTAGTAGCCTCATTTACGAAAGTGATTTATTTTTAATATTACTGTGTTTGCTTGAGGGTCTAGATGAAGGGAAAAATAGCCAAAGAATTAGTAGATAGGTTTTATGTAGGGCGGAATGCCTGAAGTATCAAAATTGATACTCACAAAAATAGCACTAGTTTCTTCAAGTAAAACATGCACTCGCAAGAAATAATTATATCATAGCGAAAATAATATATTCACTTACCTCAAAAGTATTTATATTCTTCAGAAAAAGAAAATATATCAAATTTGTATTCAACAAAACTTTTAGTAAAATGTGTTTACTTGTTCACTTTGCTGCGCAAGTAATATGTCATAGATAAAATAAAACAATAATGACATTTGATTTTTTTTTAAAATTTCGTTGGAAAGAATATTATACAACAGTAAAATACGTACAGCCAACCTATAAAAAAAACTAATAGTAATGTGTTCGGTTTAAAAGATTGGTATCAAAATTGATACTCTAGGTCATTAAGGGTTAAAACGGTGATTGAAAACGAAAGTGCCATATCAGATGAATACAGAAATTATAAAGCCGTGCTTGATAATGTTTTGTTAAAAATTCACAAATGATAATGGCAATGTGGAATGACGTTTAGCAAAGACCAGGCATTATTCCTCCATAGTTTTTGTTGTTTTCGATGTTTGCCATATAGGAACTTATTCAATACTGACTTGTTAAATGCTTGTTAAAGGATGATCCCTAAGCACCAATTCTCTGACCTTATAGATTTATCGATGATAAAGACAAAGTGGATGATCTACCAGAGCATGGTTTATCCATGATTGTTCTTTACTTTATTTAAACCTTTCATTTCGCTCAAACATTCTTATTTTAGATAAGCAGTTATCTTTACAGGATTTATGCAATATTCAACGTATTTTTGTAGCAAGAATTGTTTCGCAAACATATTTTAATGCATTTTATTTACTCAATTACATTCACCACTTTGAGAAATTAACAAATTGAAGATTAGTATCTCATTAAAAATAAATTTATT
Organism: Argiope aurantia; assembly: GCA_026543865.1. Taxonomy (NCBI): domain Eukaryota; kingdom Metazoa; phylum Arthropoda; class Arachnida; order Araneae; family Araneidae; genus Argiope; species Argiope aurantia. The sequence goes on from JAPMOR010092364.1 coordinate 251,732, forward strand.
TTCAGACGGTAAAATAACATTAATTCCTTACTGTTGCCGGAAGTTTGCGAAAATCGTAAAAATGTTTGATAAAATTTTGAAGACCATATCTAGTATAGATGTATCTTGAATGAAGGATTCTGAATATATTTGTATCACAGTAGTAAATCCGAATTTATGTAAATAATATTTGTAACTTACAAATTTTAATGCAAATATAGATTGTTTTTTTTCTTAGATATTTTACCCACAAATTAAAAAAAAATTCGGAAAATTCTAGTTACTCAACTTGAACTGCAACTACGAAACTTCATCACACCAACAAGCAACAATCATCAAACACCAAATTTATGAAGGTGTAAAACATGCTTAATGTTTATTTCTTTTATGTAATTTGAATAACTCAAAGCTGAGAGTAAAGATTCGTCATTCAAAGTAAAGGTTCGAATCGACCCAAAATTACCATTGGAAGAAAACTGGATTCTGCAATTATTAAGCTAAATAAGAAGGATGAAGTCATGGAACTAGAAAAAAAATTGCTATTTATCATATAATCTCGAATTAATCAAATTCTACTTGTCACTTCAAGTTCTAAAAAAGGACAAGATAGTCAAACATTAAAATGTAAATAAAAATTAGCATTTAATTAAAATCAAGAAATGATTCAAAGCAAAGGAAAAATGGCACTTAAACCATATAAAAGAATCGAGGTAAAGATTCAGCAAACATTTTCTGTCACATAGTGTTTACAATTTCCAAGTGAAAATTCTATTTGCTCTTGTAAGTAAATAGCATTAGCATTTGATGAACAAGTCGATACATCTTGTGAAATAAATTGATTTGCTTTCAAAAGCACTAATTAGTTGAGAGATGAAATAACGATTGGAACTCATGCTGAGACCTAAAATAGATTTGCTTGCTCAAACATTGCGTTAAAATTTCCATTATGAATATAAGGGGGAAAAAAAGAATGTCTTTTCTCGTATATGAGGGTGCCCGCCCCCGAAAAAAATAACGGAGTAAGCTTTCATTTCTCTAAATATTGCGCAGATACATATATTTTTCAGATGTAAAGTTTCATTCAATAAGGTAGCAACTGTTTGAAAACATTTTGGCATTTGAATCGAAAATAAATAAATAAATAAATAAAAATAAATAAATAAATAAATTTATACGACCCCTGTAATGAAAGAGTATCAAAAAATAAAATGTTTTTATCTATGTACATATAAAATTTCATGTTTCTACCTATTAATTTGCAAGGATACGCTTATTTTTAAATTTAGAGAGGCTATTCACAAATTTAAATGAAAACATTTATTTCAGAAATCCAAATCAGTTCAAAGCAGAAAAACAGTAAAATGTTAATACTTGCATAATAATAAGTACTTTATTTGATTATCATGATTTCAAAAAAATTTGCAAATCACAATTTAATTGTTGACAGTTGCGAATTCGACTTTATAAAGAAAGGAAGAGAAACTTGAGAAGCAGAACATTTCAGATAGCTCAGAAAAGTACTGGGATGCTGAAAAAGAAAATAATTGCATATTCGATCGCATATAACGAAGTATTGTTAAAAGAATGGAACTTTGTATAGTTGCTGAAAATGTTCATTTTGGACAAGTTTTTAAGCAATTCAATTAATGTATTATCTGGCCACTTATGATATAAAATGAGCTTTAATAAATATTTTTTCCCTTTAAATAAATATGTAATATGTATATTATCCCTGAAAATTACAATAAAAATATCATTCAAACACTTATAAGAGGTACGGATTAATGATCTAAGCCACTACATTTATCTTTGATTATATCAGCATGATTTACAAATACACCATGTATACAGGGAAAAATCCATAAGATTATTTCAAACGGAAATTCTACAGCTGATTTATGTCAAAATCGGAAAAAATTTCCAATATCTTTTCTATAGGCATCAGAAAGACAATCCTAAACCTATCATTTCCTCTATTCCTTCTGGTTATATTGAAGGTAATGTTAATTTGTCAATGAAATGGTGGAGTCTTTAACTTCCGCTTCAGCTGCGGCGTGCCAAAGAGTGCTAGTAGTGTTAAGGTAGTCCATTATTTTGCGGATGATAGAAAAATAGATTTATATTGAAAAAAATATTGAAAAAATCAAAATTATGGGCATCATCTTTTTACTCTCTTGAATATACAAATGAATACGAATTCGAAACGAGAGAATATGCATATTCTCTTGAATATGAATTTAATATTTGTAGGAAAATAAAAAATTTACTACTTAAAATAAGAAAGGAATATAAGGCGACATGGAAACATGTCGTACTCCCATATCACATTATATTCCAAAATATAATATGTTTGAAAAATTTCTTAGTTCTTAAAAGACTGAAGAACAAAATTTTATTTAATCAATTATTAGTTCAATGAATTTAATAAGAAGAATTTTTTAAATATACATCTCTTAATAAAATTATAATATTATTTTAGTTTAAATATTTTCAGTTAATCAATTAATTTTTATTAATAGATGGATTTTTGCAATCCTTTGTTTCCGAAAATTTTTGCTACGTATCACCACTAATATCGAATGAAATTAGGATAATTAAGATATTAAGATATTGTTAATGTTTTGTTATTGAATACGTAGCCGTACAAAATATCAGAATTCTAGCATTGAAGGAAGTAAGTCAAAAATATATCACAAAATTCAATATTTGTAAATAAAATGTCGATCAGTATGAAATTGTGTTAATACAAAAAAAAAAAATACTTTTATTCTGTTGAAGTGTTTAAAAAAACGTCACTGGCCATTCTTTCTTGGTGATACATATTTAATAGCCAATATTGTTATAAATGTACTCTAAAACGAAAATAAAATTCTGATGTTTTATAGGAAATTTAAATTGAATTTGCATTCAGATTGATTTCAGTCAATATTTGGGAAATTTGGATCAAATTTGCTCTCAAATTGACTCAATTCAATTTGTATTTCTGAAATTTAGATGGATTGAATTTCAATTTATATTGTTTCATATTTTGATTACATACTTTTTTATATGGAGTATATCAATAATTTTTAATGCAAGAAAATTAGAATCAACACATTTTTCATGTGTAGTTAAGTAAATTGCTTGGAATCGAAACTTTTCAGTTTATACTAAATAGAAAATTTTAATAATATTGAAATAAAGTAAGAGTCTTAACATTAAATGTAACGCGACCTGCCAAGCTATCAGTTTCCAATGACAGCTTCAATGTATTAACATCAATTAAGGATAAAATCAATGTCATGGAAACCAACTTAATCCTACTTTAATAAATGCAGTTCTAATCATTAAAAAGCAATAATGCTCCATTCATTTGTCTTCCTTAATAAAGTTCTAGTTCGAGAATATCACAGATGTTTCATCAGTTCTTTTTGAAATTATTCTTCGTCAGTTCTTATTTCATTCACTTTTGTTAGAACTATCCATAAAGAGAAAAAGTTTGAAAGCTGTCATTAAGTACAGATTTTCCATAAGAATAAGTAATTCAATAAGAAAGAAAAAAGAAGACAATCCGTGTTAAGCTGTAGGGTATAGTTAATTCCATTGAAAATAATGAACAGCTCAATCATTGCCGAATAGCACCTAAGATTTACGAAGACTGATTTGAAACTGTTGCTTTTTTTTTTTTACAGTGAGAAATTTTCTATCATTATGAGGGTCACAACGCGAAGGATATTTCTCTTCTTATATTATTATCGAAGAGAACAATTTCTTCCTTTTGATTTAAATTTGAACTTTTTTCTTCTTTCTTTTTGGGTTTTATTTTCATTCTTTTTTTTATATTTATTAGATTGATTTCTCATTTCGTTCCGTGGCGTCTAGAATTTCTTTAATATAGAATTTTTTAATAATCTATATTCTATAAAAAGCAGTAACACAATTCTTATCGATTAGTATTTAAATATATCAACCGTGGGCAGTGGTCTCTCCGAAACTTTCTCGTTTATTCTCCAACAAATGTCTTATTTCATTTCCCCCGCTTATAATTATGGATTTTGGGCAAGGCAACCAAAACCTTGCACGGTAGTGGTGATTGGCATTTACGAAATGTGGATCTTTGTTATGGGATCTGTCACGAGAATTCCGACATCTTTTCACTAGCCGATTGACATCAAATTTTGATACAAATATACAACTATAATCACTATATAAAATACTGAATTTCACTGATTTATGTTATTTGATTTACATACATGCGAACACATGTTCAACAATTTAACGCATTTGGTTAAAAATTTGCCAACTCTGTGTATTTTAGATGCTAATCTTGTGTACCAAATTTTATCCCGCTAGCTATTTATGTTTTGTAATTATCAAATTCACTTGTACGCGAACGGTCAGACAGACTTCCTTTAAAAGGGATTTCGTTCAAAATTTATTTAAAATCTGAAAATTTTGTCGTAATTCCATAAGTCTAACTTCAGTCGTCTATAGTCTGTGTAATCTCTGTAGGCGTTTCAATGACACTCGTTTTCCCTGCTCTTCACTCTTTCTCCTTCTCCGTTACCATGGTTTCGACAAAGCCTGATTTTATTCCTATGCCAGTACGTTTCGGGAATATCTTACCTTCTCAATACCTTAACAGCTGTGTAAAAAAAAAGGGGGAAAAAAAGGACACTGTTATTTGCCCCTTAGCGTTGCGAGCCAGACAACCGGTTACGAGGTAGAAAATGTGACCTTGAACCACCTATAGAAAATACACAGACTATAGCTTAGAGTATTTATGAGTTATAGTGTTCACGGACGGACAGATATAATGTCAAAAATGTATTTTTCGGACTCAAAGTGATATGTACCACAAAAATTCGTCAAAATCTTGCGTTTGAATTTGACTTTTATAATATACTATGTATGCAAGGAAGAAAAAAAAACGATTTAAACAATTTCTGTGGATTAAAATTTGATTATTTCACTGCCAATGTTATCGTTGCATCCTTCATAATTTATTTATTCTTTACTACACTTTTAACTTTAGGAAATTTATTAAGTTTAAAATACAATTTTTAATATTTATTTATGTAACTTAATAACGGAATAATTGATATGTTCAAATCTTTAGGAAAGAAAAAATATTAAGCGCTTCAATTTGAAAAGCTGGGGAAGTTTGAATATATTAAGACGCATATGAAAGCATGTATAAAGAATCGAAGCACAATGAGATTGATTAATTAAAAAATTATTCTGCACAAGTGTCATTTATAAATTTCATTCGAAGATTTATTTATTGAATAACATTAGAAATGGAGATTAGCACTCATCTTTCAGACTCTCCCTATTTTTATGACAAATGCACTGTAAAATAAACACTGCAAAAATTAAATAATTTTTCATAAGTATTTGTTCAAAAAACGATAGTCAAAAAATACTAAAGACGTGTGGAAAAGTTACAAAGGATTTCTTTCGTTCATTGCACTTCCTTGGAAAGAATCTTTTAAAATAAAAACTTTAAATAATATACAACTGAAAATTTAAAGTATCTTTTTTTGTTCAATACAATTTCCATTTTTATTTCACTCAAATTCGCCTTAAATAGCATTCTATTCAGTTTACAAAGCACTTGAATGGCCCTCTTGGAGCGTCAACCGAACTCGAAATTAGTTTCCCTTCGAAATTTAAATAACAAAAGAACTGCATTTCGTTATCTGAAGAATGGCGGGAGCTTCCGAGTAACTATGAGCTTATTTAAATGACAACCAAATTCGAAGGAAAAGCACTTATTTGAAGTAAAAGCTATTCAAGCAATAAAGTTTGTAAATGTTGCGAACATGGGATCCCGAGAATTTCAAATGGTAAACTTTGTGAAATTTGACTTTCAACTGGCTTTCTTAACGCAAGTCTTGGAAATAATTATTTAAGAGAAAAAAATTTTATTTGATAATATTGGAATTTTGATTATTTGTTGATTATATGCTATTTAGGTGCTTCCAAACTTGATGAACAGAAATTATAAAGAATAATCAATCAATGAATTCGTTCCATCAAACTTCTTTTAGTTTAAGGTTAAAATTTCTCTGCATTTAACTAAATTCTAAGGACGGTTCCGTTACAGCTCTTTTGTGATATATCCCTTAATGTTTAATTTTGATCAAATGGTACGCAAATGAACAGGTGTTCCACTCTCCCCTAAAAAAAACCGTTCATGCTCCAAATATTGAACATATGAATGGCAATTTTTTGGAGCCCCCATCTCGGTCTAGAGGCTATCTCCTGTGCTTACAATGACATCTTGGCTGTTGATCTGCTATGGACTGAAACAAGACTGTTAACAGATGTTAATGCCTGTTCGGGTGCAGTAGGAACCTATTTGGAAATATTTGGAGATCCCGCATTGGGTTAGAGGTTATCTCCTTCTTGAGTAGTTAAGGCCTGGAAGTTGACATTCCCTGGACTGCAAGTAGATTGAGAATGAGCTAATTTCTTGTCTGGGCCAGTGCAGAAGGCATGGATGCGTGAGAGGGTGAATTCGCTCATCCAATGAGATGGTTTGGTCCTGGTGGAGTGGGTGAAGCCATGGCAAGCAGGATCTTACACTCAACCAGTTATAAGATTCCAATAAATCCAAGCATACTCCCAATGAAGATTGCACATGCGTTAAAAGAGCGGACAGTAACAAGTGCTTGTCCCGAAGGGACAAGTATTTGTTACTGCAGATTTTACTGGATGGATTGTAGCTGACTGAATGCAAACCCTACTTTAGAATCACAGACTCAGTGGATTTTGGTGTGAACGGGTCTTTATGGGTACATTCATATTAAACTATTAAGGTGGTTGCGGCCTCTTCGTGGCGGCATATCATCCTGTGTTGTCGTTTGACAATATTCACACGCAATCAACACTTTCGACTCTGACTTTCTCAGCCGTAGTGCGCAATGATTTCCTAGTAAGGGTGCTCCGGTTTTATCGCCAATTGGGCTCATACCTCCATTGAAATAAGCGGCAGTGTACACACGCCACCTGTATTCAGGTTATATGGCCACTGGTGGGCAACCCTGATAATAACATGCAATGCACGGTCCTCTGATATCAAAACCGAAACAACAACCAGACAACAGCGTGTCCACGGTTTTTCATAAAGAAAGAAAATATTAGCAAAATCCCAAGAATGAAATAAATACGAAAACAGGATTGTGTTTTGTCAAACTCTAATGATTCATAGACATATACAATAACAAAGAAATCTGTACTCAAAAGTTATGCACAATCTTGATTACTTTTCGACACAATCATCCTGAAAGTTCTGACATTTTTCACTTCGATGGATAAGGTTTCCGGTTCCCTATTAAACAAACGTAGCCATCAATGATGTGAGATGGATTTTAATGTTCTTTTGAATCTCTTCAGTTGATTGGGCTTATTATTCAATTGATTGAAATTTTATCATTTTTAACCAAATCTTTAACTCCTAAGAGAAATGAAAAAACTCTTGGCTCTAAGCCGCGTTCTCCGTGAAGGCGAAAAGAGTGCAGTAAAAAGACAGTTACAGTAAAGATCATGTTTAAAGAATTGATCAAACCATTCGAACGAAATGAAGGATGCTAAAATCCTTTGCAAGGAGTTATCTTAACAGTATGCCAAAAATGCAATTTTAGAGGTTGAATACTTAGATATGGGTTCTTCATTTTCTTCCTTGAAAAGAAAATTCAAAGAAATTTCAGACTAAAAGCTTAAAACAAACGTTAAGGTATATTTAACATGACTGGAGGAATTATTCATTTAAAAGGGGATTCAAAACTGGCTTTCCATATGAAAAATGCCTAAATCTTCACGACAATTATGTCGAAAAGAAACCATGCTTGTATATAAGTTTTGGGTCTAAATGCATATGTATTTTTATTTGTCTTTTTTTAAGGTCTATCTTGGCAGGGAAACAAAAACTTCCCCCTTATATTAATCAAAGAAGGTTTGTTTAGTTATACTTGGTCAAATAGGATTAGAACTGGCACTACATTAAACTGATTATTGAAATTAGGATGCATTCCCTTTTCGTGATAAAGTTTTATTAAAAAGATGCCATTTGGAATCTAAAAAGGTTTATATTATCAGAGTAAAAGTGTTGAAAATGATTGTGGTAAACTGGAAATACAATTTTAATATAATAAAAATACTTAATAAAAATTTACTTATAAATAGAAATTTCGGTAATCAATTCGGTAAGAATATTTGCAAATAAAATTGAATAATTGAAATTCTTTTCGATTTGACATGGCGTCGCCATTCTAAAATAAAAAAAAATTTATTTTCTAAGTAAGATTGCATTAATAACGTCATTCATTGGACCCTAAATTTTTGTACCAAGATGTGAAATTACAACCAATGCACAAGCTGTTGTTTAGTTTCCCTGCGGGAAGTTTTCTCAGTAAACATCAGGAATATTGTACTTATAGCTAAATATTATTTTTTTTATCTAAAAAAAAAACTCTTAAGAGCTTGACTTTCTTTAAGACACAAAAGAATTTAAAAAAATAAGTAGATAACTGAGATAAATAGTTTAAATGACTATCTAGTCCTTTAACGATAAAATCGATTTCTGATATTTTTATACATCCATTTAATTAAAAATAAACCATTGTTTATTCATTCTAAAAATATATATTGTGACTTTTTCAATTCATTCAATTATTTTAATTGTACTTGAAAATAGGTTTAATAAAGACGATTAGATTAAAACTTGAAGCATTTTTGGGATTGATAGAAAACAAAATCATTTAAAAGTTTTTTAGATAAAATTCTAAAGCAGTATAATGCAAATGATGGAACTATATTAAAATAGTAATTTATGTGTTTAAAATATTTATCACATTTTTTTTTCTTCATATTTTAGATTTGAAGTAGAAGACTTTTTCCCCCAGATGGAAACGCTCAATTAGAGGTAAGTTTAGTTTGTTATTCAGAATAAAAATAATAATATTTAAGATAGTTCTTAATTTCACCGATGGAAATAATATAAATTAAATGTTTTTGAATGATTTTCGCATTAAAATATAATTTTTTATTAATAAGAATTTCTTCAAAAGAATGTATTATCATATTAAAAAAATTAAAATACTATGCTCTCATCAGTACTAGACAAAATACATTTCATTCATTTTATGTTTTTATAAAGAACAGAGATAATTTGAATATGCATAGTTTTTTATGATAATATAAAAATTATATAATTTCTTATATTATATTAAAATTATTCCATAAATATAAATTATATATATTATTATGATAATATATATAATTCATATTAATGGAATTTTATTTATTTCCATTCAGTATCATAGTTTAATTTTGTTCTTAAAATAATTTATTTCGCTTGTTAATATGATGTATGAACCCTAAAGACTATTTTCAATGATTATTTATCATTACTATTATTTAAAGTTTCATTTAAATTATTAACCCGGAAGACAATGACTTGCATTTCATTACTATTAACATTATGAAAATATTATGCTTTAGTGATGGAAATTTTGATTTTTGAGATACATTAGCCATTTTCTATATGAACACATTTACATTTGATGATCTAATTTGTATTGATCATATATTTAAAACACAGTGCAGCTTTCTGCACGTTATTTTGAAGCAATGTTTTTCTATTTTTTATTGCTTTAATTAAACATATTAATGTGCAATTATAAGGAATTCAAAGTTATGGCATTAAAGTTGCAGTACATTTAAGTTGTCCTTTTTTTCTTGCTTGTAAAAATACAATTTTGTTTACAATTTTTCATTTACTTCCTGAAGTTTCGAATTTTGAAAATTTTTACTACTGTTGTGAAAATGCCTTATTTTTATCTTTTTTAGAAATTGATTATTAATTAATTCATCATTTAAATTGAATTTGGATTTTCCAAATGTGGGGAGGTACTTGGTATTTTGTATCGGAAAAGCTTACATAATAATTAAAATGATGAATTATAAATTAAAGATTAAAAATTAGAAAATAATAGAAATAAAAAAATCTACTTTCTATTTAGTCTATAAATGAAAAGAACGTTTTATAAATCTTTTTTTATAAAATCAGTTGAAACAAACAGTTCATCCTTCAAACTAGAAACACAATAGAGGAAGCGAGTAACAAAGGATACTCTATTGTGTTGTTTTAATAATGATAATACATCAGTACCATATATAGAAAAATTCATTTGAGTAGCTTCGATGTTCATAATTCCAGAAAAGAAGTCTTTTTATAGTCGGTCTTTCTTTCTCATTACGGTAAACAATTTTATAACCAAATTTGTATCCGCCAATGTTATTATAATGTTCTCTAGGCATTTTATTAACCACCTTTTGCGGTCAGCTGATTCGTGGGGTTGATAGCTACTAAACTTTTCAATTTAATTATTTATGTAGTTTCCACTTAATAATTTTCCTCAACAAAGAATTTTTTAAATTGAGATTTTGATTGACATTTAACACTACTATTATAGTATACTTACACCTATCTATTTATTTCGCTAAACATTCTCTGTCATCGTTACTCAGTCATTTCATCTAAAATCTGAACTTCAGTTTGAAGGAAAGTAACTAAATTTCAGCTAATATAGAAATTTTCTTCCTAAAACTATTTCAAAATGGATGAACATTAAAATCTTTCGCTCCTGCTTACTTTATAAGTTATACTTGAACCATGTACAGCAATATTACAAAAAATTTATTTTAATCATATTTTAGTTTGAAACATATTCATCTCGGAAAGATAAGCCCTATTTTCATGCCTATTTAACAAGGGCAGAAAAATATAATATAAAATATTTGAAGCAATAAAGAAAATTGTCCTGAATTTCTTTGAAACTGTGAAACACATTCTTGAAAATAAACATAAAAATATATTAAATTAGACAAAATATATACATGCATATACACAATAGACGAAAATGTGCATATGTTAAATTGGTACGATTGAAAAGATTTTATGCGTGTGTGTGTACTTCAAGATAATGCAAAAATCGTTTTCGAGCTGTAATATTTTCAGCAGTTAAGAGAAGGAACATAATTCGTTTAATTTTCAATTAATTAGAATTATAATCAAAATTTAAAAAATATCTCCATTGTAGACATTTTTCCCTTCAAATAATACCTATACCAAATATAGTACCTTTATACCGTAACGTCTGTCCTATAAAGGCCAACGCACAAACACAAACAGAGAGAAAGATATAAACATATTCTTCTTTATTAGTAGTACATAAAGAAATACAAATTAATAAGTTATCTTTAATGTAAAACATATTAAAATACTACAGCAAACAAAATGACAGTTCTGATAATTCCAAAATACCAAAAGAAATAGAAATACTTGATAATATTTCCCCCCAATCTATCTGTAGTTTTTTTTATTTCCGGGATATCAGTTCCTAGGAATAACTACATATGAAATATGTACTCTCTCAGTCACAGAAGATCTTCCCACAAATATCTGATCCTATTACGGAGGGCCTGACCTTTTTCTGCTATTGATCTATAGGATCGAAAGCACTTGCCAGATATGTCTGATGACAATGATAGAAGACCCGATACATTATCCTACTCAACGTTCGTTCTCTTTGATCCACGCTCGGGTAAATCAGAGGGAGGAGAAAGTCAATTCCATCAGTTCTTCTCTATCCACCTTCCTCTGCTTCTCCTTTAATAATAAGAAGAAGAAACAAAGCATGTCTCAGACAAATAAGCACCAAGTTAAAAAGAAGACGCTGTTATCTATGAAGTATATTTGTACTGATGAAGATGGAATTTCGTTTTCGCTTTTTCGGCCTTCATAATCCTCGGCCTCTAAACGTTTTAAGTTTTGTAGAGTTGTGCTTTCTCGAGGACAGTTTAATAATGCAATGTTTTCAAAATCTACTCATCAAATGATTAATTGATTTTAATTCATTCTTGATTTCATATCCGAGTGCCATAACATAGTAAAATAGCAAGTCTTTTATTAATCACGAATTAATAGAAGCATATTATTTTGCATTTTTTTGAAGTTAATGCTATATAATTTGTTATCCATGATAAAATATTTTAATAATTTTTATATATGTTAGCAATTTTACTATCTACAAAGGTTTTTTTTTTTGAAATCAGCATTATTTTTTTTTATCATAGCAATATTTTGTATACAAAATGTCACAAGAAGCGGAGCAAGTGATTATTTACTTAACTATTCAAACTAGGCATATATTTCCAAACATAAAGTTTCATTAAATAGAAAATTGTATGAATATAATTTGGTTTCTGTGAAGATTAATTGCAAAATGTTAAAAAAATGAAATTTTTATGGACCCGGCAGTATAAAAGTATCAATTAGCGAAATGCTTCTCTTGCATTCATTTATAACCATACTAAGTTTCGAACATCTACCTACAAAATTTTATATTTATTTTGAAATTCAGAAGCGGTATCACAAATTTAAACGGAAACATTTATTATGCTCAAATTTCGCTATATACATTCATCATATTAAAGTTTAAGAAGTTGATGAAATAAATTTTCCTCATAATTGAAGTAGTAGAATACCGGTAAAGAAAAGAAATTTCTTTGCTTGCAACTGTGCATGTGATATTATACTTTGCAAGCGAATGATCATAATGAGGAAATTTTGAAATATTGATTATTTATATTTTGCGTTATCTTAAAGATGAACTTGTTGAAAAAGGATAAAAGCATCGTTTTCCTAGTTTCCAGAATCTTTCTAGTAAATGTATTTATCATAAAAGTTTAGCAATTGTAAATTACGATATTCATATTAATCCTTGGAGGATGAGGCATTACATAAATGATATAGAAACTGATATTTTATCCCATTTATTTTTCAAATCATCTTTCAAATAATTTCAATTCAGAACTCATCAATCCAAAAACGACAGTCTGAAGAATACTTAAACATAAGTACTGATTTGAATACAGCTTTCGTCGATTCTAAGGTCAACTTCAATCAGATCATGATGAATGTCTAGACTTTTACAATTGACCCGCTTCAGATACAATCAAATCTTTCGTTCAGAGGTCAAAATAGTCACTTTACAAATGAAAAAAAGACTTTTCCATCCAAGAAATGCATCTCGAGTAACATTTCTTCTATAAATGTGTAGTGTGGCATTTCTGAAAACACCTTGGTTGGTTCTATTTTGTATAATAGTATGCAAATATATATCCAGCCTGGAATCTGGTATATCCAGTTAGTTTCGTACGGCATTATCCTGAATTCATTGTTCTTTAATAGCACATCAACAATTATAGTTGCAATTAGACGGTGCTTATCTTTATCATACGTCAGCTGTGAAACTATAGTTGGATAGTGAATTTCTTGATAAGTGGATTCTTAAAAAATCTTTCGTTTATATCACCTGACATGACTCCTGCTGGTTTTTATCTTTTAAATATATAGAATAATATAGAATATTTATATTCTTTTGTATACAATTCGTCTCCTGAAGACGCAAAATATTTGATCGTTGATTTCGAGAAGCCTGTTTTGATGACACAAGGGATGAACTGAATTGCATATACACAATTACTGTTAAAAGAATTCAAATTCATATAAGTGTCGAAGATCTTTATTTAAACAAACGTTTAAGTTTTGCATGCTTTCTAGAAAACTACCCGTTTTCTTAAGCTTCAAACTATAGCTTGCAGAGCATCTTAAATTGTTAAAACTAAAATAATATTCCAAGCAATGTAGAATTCCATCGGCTTGTTTATTCTTTCAACTTAACAGCTTATATTACAAACATTGCCAGATTCCAGAAGGTTTACAATTGATCATCAGCTATTATACAAAAAATAAACGAAATAATATTAATAAAATATGTTTATCAAAGAAAAAATCGTTTGCTTTTACTTTTGAATAATATTTTAACAAAATAAAAATGGTAGCAGTTATAAAATGTCTGAAAAGAAATCGTATGCTAAGATTTAGATTATGATATTTACCGAACATTTAAGTATTTCAGTTAATATATTATTTAACTATTTTTCAAAATTTAATGAAAATATATTAATGCATCATTATACAAATGCATTATGATTCAGATTTTTAAAATTTTGTAGTAACATGTTCTCTATCCCTGTAAAACATCGCAAAAACCTTCCTCAAATGCCAGTATGAGGTATTGAAAAATAGTTAGAGTCAAGTGAAATTACTATTTCTAAACATTTAATTCTTTCTTTAATTCAATAAAAATTAAATCCAATTATAATGTTATTTTTAAAATATTTCCTGAGGAGACTTCTAATGAAATATATTAATAAGGAAGATAGTTTAATGAGAAGTGAAGCGACAAAAACTTTCCAGATATTTTTTATTCAGTTTTAATGAAATTTATTGTTATAGAATAATTTTTTCCAGTTATGTTCTTAAGGTAGAAAATTTTTCCAACACGCATTTTAATATATTTTATTTTAAATATTTTTCTGGGTTCTTCTTGCACCAAATCCATTTAAAAATAACAAGCTTGAAATATTTAATTTTTTCCTAAAAACTTTGCAGTTGCATATAATTCTATAAATCCATTTTCTCTTAATTTTTCAAAAAAAAAAAAAAAATGCCGAAATTAATCGTTTTTTATTTTGTAATGAAGCAAAAAAAAAAAAAATTGATTATTATTTTTGAATTTCCTTATGATAAAACATCAACATTTTATGAAGTTTTGAGATTTAAATTATTCTTTTTCATAGCAATATTTAATCATTACCAATAAACTATTATGTAACTTCTTTCGTAACTATAACCGTAAAATTTCGGAATACATTTTTCAGTCACTCCTTGATATACAAGTTCTGGAATTCTACCGTAATTAAGTGCTCCTGACGGCAACACTATATTTTAAATGTTTTTGTAATTTATTATTAATCAATAATTGCACACATTTATTTTAATTTTTGATTTCTTATAATAAACAATATGTTGATCGAATTTTAGAAAATCAATCAATTAGATATCAATATTTCATTATAATAATAAATTGTTAAATTACACAATACAGAATATATTAAGAAAGAAAAAACACTTTTTTATTTTTTAAAAACATTTTAAATCAAATATATATATATATATATATAAATTTTAAAATATTTATTGCATTATATAAAATTTTTGTTTAACTTATATAGGTATATTAAAAATAAGAAACAATTTATAAAAGTTATGAAAGTTGTTAAAAGGATGGCAGTAAGGAAAAAATATTACATAGAGCAAAAGTCACAATGAATAATATATAAAAGAAAATCCTGAAGATGCATCGCAAAAATATACAATGAATATAGTTAAAATTCCTATATTCTTAAAGTATTTATATCAACGCCTCAAGCTTTTAAATTTTTTATTTATTCATTTTGCTTTGAATTTTAAATTTCTGATGAAATTGCTTTCGGCTTTTCGGTATATTGGAAAAAGATTGCATTCTATAAATTTTTATATTTTTTAATCTTTTTTCCTCAAAGTTCAAGGAAACAGTGAAAAATTGAAATATTTACTCTATTACTCTTATATTAATCTTTTCTTAACTGTACTCTGAGAAATTTGTAATAAATTTATACTTCGATGAACAGAACTACGCGTAACGCAGCACATTTACAGCAGCTCCACAACTTATAACAACAATGAAAATCTTTAAAACATAACTCGTAACACCAGAAAAGTCATTTAATACATCATATATCACAATTTAATCCATTGAACCAGTTTTTATTATATTTCTCTCAAAGAATAGGAAGGAAAAAAGAAACGGACGCTTACAGATATATAAAAACCATTTGTTCCTGGAAGAGAATGCCTGTTCCTGGTGGGGGCCATAAAAACTTCAACTTATTGGCAAAAGCTGTCAGAAGAGGAAATAGATTTTTCAAGTTCCGCTTCTTGGAACTTGCGTAAATGATTTCAGTTCAGTTCAAGGGAAGAAATATCTGCCCAAATATAGTGATAGGAGAGCTGCGGGATTTATTGGGAGTGCAGAGTGAGTCGAGGCGTTTCCGTTGACATAAATTCCGATACAAAAACACCGGCCATCCGTCACGTACGCAAAATAAAGCCCCGGAGCTTTCACGAGGGAAAAATTCATTTTTTCCGAAATTGATGAGGGAAATGCGTTATTCCTATTGAAAAAGTGCCAGGTTTTGTCGTATATTGAGTCGTTAGTGAAATAAAATGCCCAGTCAATAGTGGTCATAAGATTGCACATTGTTTGTCAGATTTTTTTCTTACCTTTTCTTCTTTTCTTCTTGTTACTTTTGTGACAATTTCAGATAAACGCTTTAAAAGAAGTTTTATGAAGGCATAGTGTGAAAAACCGTTGCTTATCCCCCTTGGATTGAAAACCAATTCAAACCAACACCAAGAGATCGTGAAGAGAGGGGTGCAGTAGCTTCTGAGGCTAAAGACCTCTGAGCACCCGAGGACAGAAGTCTGACTTTAGTTCATATGAGGATAACACAATACCTTTTTACAGAAGGGCTCTTTCACACACCTGACAGATATAACACAGTGTAAAGAACAACCATGCCCGAACCAGAACTCGAATCCAGGGCGCTCACATCGCAGAGAAGACAAGCTACCCCAAGGCCAAGACGCCAGCATGAAATGCTGTCACGTATTATGTAGAGAATAGTACGCAAATTGCCCCTTCAATGATATTTTTTTTTCACAATTTTGCTTTTACAAATTCAATATTCTCCGATCCCAACCCCTAAACCAATCTACAAGAATTATTCACTATTTAAAGCAACAATTTAGATCATTTTCCAGAAACAATTTTATCTCTTCCACTTATTCACTTTCTCAAATCAGGTTAATTATGATCAGGGAAAATAAAAAGGGGCTAAACGGTGAGAAATCAGATGAATAGAGTGGTGTTGTACGATGGGCATTCCCTGCTTATTCAAAAACCTCTTGACAGAATTGCGGCTTGAGATATTACTTGTTTATGAAGAGGCATCTTTCCACATTTTATTTTTCGTATCCTTTCACTTAGAGTAATCAGTAGACTTGTGTAGTACAGTTGTGTTTTTGTTATTATTTATGGTACTTGTCATAGACATGCCAACTGATAAAGTCAGCAATTGAAGCCAAGTTTGCGCAGTAGCTTCTGAGATTAAAGGCCCCTGAGCACCCGAAGGCAGAAATCTGACTTCCAGCTCATTTGAAGGTGACGCTCACACACTCGCTTGCCAAACCCCCTTTTAACAGGGTGGGTCTTTCTCACACACCTCACAGATAGAGTACAGGATAAAGAACAACCATATCCAAACCAGGACTCGAACCCTGGAAGCCCAGATCACAATGAAGATGCGCTACCCATAGGCCGGGACGCCGGCGTAAAGCAGTTATTTAACTGTCAAACCTTCAAGTACACAATCTACAAGTACAATTTTAACATCAAAAGAAAAAAAAATATTCACTCAGCCAGGACATAAGACTTCAATAATATCGTCTTAATTCTTCTTTTAAATTAGACAAAATTTTATGCATACAACAATCACTCTGCTTCGTACTCTCTGCTTCGTACTTGTACTCTGCTTCGTACTCTCTGTTTATTATAACAGAGAATAAGTTTTGTAGCGAATATACAAAGTCTAAAGACGAATTTCATGTTAATATTTTACATCTTCTGAATATTTAATGTATACTTTCCATCGCTCATTTCTTAAATACGTCACTTCTAATTAAAGTCACAGCTAAAAAGGAAGAAATACAAGGTTGATTACTTTTGTAGACGATAGAAAAGGGGCATTCAACTGTATCAGAAACTGTCCGGTTAAGTTTTTAGCCATACCTTGTATTTTTATTTAAAAATAAATACGAAATTTTTTAGGAAGGAGATTTAGTTTATTTATTTCACTATTAAATCATTTGGCAAAAGAGAATAGCCATTTATATTTAAGTACTTTTTATGAAAGCAAATCACCCAAATGAAATTTCTGACAGCTATTGCAGAATCAATCACCTCTTAGATAAAATAACAATTTTTTTTTTAAATTGATAATACAGAACTTCGCAGTAAAGCCCCAGAGATCTGATGAATTTCTAATTTTAGAATTTTGCATATAAAGTTTTGTGGATTATTATAATTTGTAGTCATTTGTCAATGAAACTACACATAATTCGACAGCATTTTAATTAAATTTCTTAAGGGAATTAAGATACAAAATGATAATAGTTTTCCAATGATTCTTAATAAAGAAGAAAGATTTGAGAAACCAAAATCAGAAGACATATCTACAATTCTGTATGTGACAATAAGTTGTTGATTCACCATCAGATTTTGTTATTACAGCCAAAACAAAGAAATATCGCTCACAAACACATCCTATGGCGCAACTATCCAAACTACTGAAATCAGTTCTTTACGCTTTTCCGAACAACCAAAGAAAGAATCTTACAAAAAAAAATCCGCAAACTTACTTCCGAACTCTTCTGAAAATAGACAACAACAAACAGAAGAAAGAAAAAAAAAAAAGAATTCACCCTATCAACAAGTAAATGTCTCCTACGCTTTAAAAGCAAAAGCTCTTATTTTTGTGTTTCAACATGTCCTGAGGGACGGGAGTGGGTGGAGACGGAGGGATGTCATTCACCTCCCCCTCTCTCTCATCAATAGCAGCCGCAGCGTAACTGGATAAAGAAGAACAAAGAGAAAAAGGAACGGAAAGAGAGTCCCCCCTGTGGATATGTATGCCGATGGCGCTTCGCATTTCTTTGAGATTAGAATCGCTGTCCTGGAAGCAGGCCTTAAAGGTATCTTTCTTTTTTTTTATTATGATCATTTTTGGATTTTTCTTCTTTGAAGTTTATATGGAGCTAATGAAGTTTATTCCCCTACTTTGGAAATAAAAAAAATATTAATAAATAAATATTGATCATCATTGGTAATATTTATGACTAAAAAATCCTTGCAATTTGATTTTTTTTTCTCAAATTATCGCGTTTTGTAAATTTTAAAAATAAGATATTAAGAGTTGCAATATTTTAGTCATTAATTGAAGCAATTAAAAATTGGTCCAGAATGAAGACTTTATACAAAATTGAATTCTTCGAACAGTACTTGCATATATGAAATTCATCACTTGTGACATTAAAATTGGTTTCTCAAAATCAACAGTAAAATCTGCTGTGTCTACAAGAAACGAATTACATAGAGAAGAATATAAATATTTTATATTATTCTATGTAATCCAAAAATAAAAATCAACAGGTGTCATGCCAGGTGATATAAGAGCAAATACAACAAGGTTTCTTTAAGCAAATCCATTTATCAAGAAATTCAGCATCCGACCGCAGTCTTACAGTTGACTA
>JAPMOR010092364.1:272790-297361 GCA_026543865.1 Argiope aurantia
AAATAAAATTTGTGTAAATACTGCTGTTAATGCGCCCCTAGGATGAATTCCTGAAGGAAAAAAAAAATGTTGTATAGCGAAAAATAAAGAATAAAGTAAGAGAAAAATGACAAGACGTCTCGGAGGGGAGGAAGGTTACGGATTTCGATTTCTTGTGTTCCTTCCTTCTTTTGAAAAAAATAAGTCCCATTTTTTTTAGAAACGAATGCACAATGCTTAAATTAAGGAAAATATTGAGGTTTTATAATTCTGCCAATTAAAATTTCTAAAACCAAACTCTGGATTAACCATCTCATTTCGTTCCTTCCATGCAGTTGAACTTTTCCTATTAGGCAATGGGTAACAAAAATTCAAATGAATTGTTGCGAAATTTTCTTTACCGGGGTTCGTTTGGATAGTGGGAGTGATATGGTGTGTAGGACGCTCAATTAGCAGGCAGAAGTACAATAAAAACAACGACGTTTATTTACACGAAGACACACAGGACAGCACAAAAGCGACAACTATATACAGCACAGAAGACGTTTATCTTCACCCGAGACGTGTAGCATACAACAACATACACAGCAGCATACAACCAGAATCTACTGCAGACAGTAGCGCACAGCTCAGTTCAGCACGAGCTTGACTCCGTCGCTGCTCACCTCCGCTCCGTCTTCGGACTTGTCCGACTCTCGCTCGGAATACTGACTTCGTCCTCTCTCCGCTCGGACCTCCTCTCTGGCAGCCGCAGCCCCTTTTATAGGTCTCAGGAGGCGGGGCTAGAAGCCTCTCAACCAATCAGGAACGTTCGAGGCGTATCTCGGTTCCTACTGGACGGATCGGGAAAATTCTCGAAGTTTCGGGTATTATCTATTTTGGCGCCAAAGTCGCCAAATTCGTCGCCAAGTCGCCAAATGGTCGCCAAGTTTGTCGCCAAGCTCTGGGACCTCCGACGCGCCACACGGATTCCGTCCATTCAGATGACTGTAAAACTTTCTTTCTATTGATGGAACAAACTATGCTGGGAAGTTGAATTGCAGGTTTGTAACAGAATCATTTCAGATATAAGCATAATAAATACAAAATATTATAAAATTTGGTATTTGGAATATCTTTTCTGTAATATGACTTATTTTCGACAATAACTTACCAAATGGCCACAAACATATCTAGAGTTTACAGCTTTTATACTTTTGCAATAGAAATGGTATTCCGCTATTTATAAGAAATATAAGAAAGCCTCAAACTGCGTGAACAAGTTATGTCTTTGCAATAATGATCCTTCTTAAATCATTTTATTCAAAATTCAGACTATAAAGAGAAGTGTCATATGATTAAGGTGGAGCACAAGATAGGAATTTTACTAATTTACTTGCAATGAATACAGATGACAAACGGGATTCGAAAAACTATTTATTTTCGGTATCATTGCACATTTCGGACAAACAAAACAAATTCCCAGATGTCATGTAAAATGAATAAATGCACTAGCTGTGTGAAGCAACAATAAATAATCTCACTAGAAAATCGACAATGTCATCAAAATACCATCAGTTACGTAGAAACAAGAAGCATCTCAACTGAAATAAATGTAACATTCTCTGCTCGTTCGACTATTTACTTTAAAAAATAACGCTATGAAGAATTCGTTTTGTTGAAAGAGTCAAGCTATTTATTTCTTTTCAGTAAGAAGCGATGTAAAGATGCAATTTATTCCTTTTAAGTAACAACAAGATAAATCCTTTCTTTTTTTGTTGCCCGACATTTTAGAAACAGAACTTAGAGATCGTAACGACAAATTGCTTTTTATGTAAGCAAGCGATGTCCCTCATTCGGCAGCATTTAATACTAATAAGCTATATTTAGAAAAACAAGAAAATTCGTCGATACCGCTTTAATAATAATGGCAGTTACTGGATTTTAAATTTTTGTATGACGTCATCGAATCTAAAAGTCAAAAATGTTTTTAAAAAACATACGACACATCTTCTGATTCTAGCAACAGCACATATCCTTATTGAGTTATTACCTGAAAATATTTATCTCCTACTCTAATTTTCAATGGTTATATCCCATCCAGTCAGTTGGAAATAGAAGTTGTAATCTAACAATTAAACACCCTTCCTAGAAATTTATTTGCTTTTAAAAGTTCTCAGATCGTTAGCTAAAAAGAACTTCTAATAAAATTATTAAATAGCATGTTATAAACAATTGAAGCTTTAAAGTTTAGAAAAATTTTCATTTTCTCATAATAGTATGGTAAGCGACGATACTGCAGATAGCATTCAAGCATTGAACTTGAAATTTTGAGGAATTTTAATATTTCAGCCTTCTTCAAATCTAAATAAAATGTATCTTTGAAATTATATTTACCCATTTCTAAATGTAATTATTTAAATAAAAAAATGTGTCAAAATTTTTAAAATTCACATTCACGAATTTACTGGATAATCTGTAAAGGGATAGGATAAATTATTTTGACATTTTAATCCGTTTTAGAAATTATATATTAAAAAATATTTAAATAATTATTTCCTGTTTTTTTCACCCTATGTCAGAAATTTTGAATTCGATTTTAAATTAACTTAGGACTGCACCTGATGAAAAAATTTGCACCGAACGGACAAGGAAATGAGTTAATATTGAGTTTCATTCACTTCTGAGCTATGTTTAAAAATTCAAAATTTGTGCCAAAAAGAACAAGCGGAGAGACAAGAAAGCTAATTAATATTGCATTGTCATCCAATACTGAGTTATGTTTAAAATTTCAAGTCTCTAGTTCATCGGGAAGTTAGTTGATAATAATTTTTTTTTTCATTTCAAATTTTATGTTTGAACAGACGGGGTGGGAAACAAGTTAATAAAAATGTGTTTAAAAAAATTGATAAATGAAATTTTATTTAAGGTCTTTACACCTGTGGTGAATAGCTTATAAGCCAGTTAACAACTACGCTACCCGAGCAATTGCTTTTGTATCATGGTAATGTTACTGGGCTGCGAACCACAAGGGCCCAGGTTCTATCCTTGCTCATTTCAAACCGCCACATTAGTGACCTCGGACAATGAACCTTCAACCTTCGTACAGCTGTTGTGACGCCATCAACCTGCAACCAAAGTCGTCCGACTCACTTGACGCAGCATCAGCAAATACTCACCTACACACTTCGCCATAACGCTTGGCGCTACTCAAATGGATACAGGCGTATTAGAATCAACAGGTAATACATCACCACTCAACAGCCATATCGTTCTTCTCACCTCCGACTCACTGGAGGGAGAGTCTGTGGTGAATAGCTTATAAGCCAGTTAACAACTACGCTACCCGAACAATTGCTTTTGTATCGTGGTCATGTTACTGGACTGCGAACCACAATATCCCAGGCTCTATCCTTGCTCCTCACAAACCGCCACACATCAAAATAGTAAATCGCTATCAAATTTTGAATATAATTTGGTATGGGAAAGTCTATATTTTATATGTGTATTTGTGTGTATGTGTCTTCTTTTTGGACATAATAATTTAAAAATACTGCAACCAAGAGGAACAAATTTCTGTAGGTGATCCTTCTCCTCAAGTCTATCAACTGGGCTAAATTTTAAATAAAATATTTCGAAAAGTTAAGATTCCTGCCTGTCTTTATGTTCATGTATATGTGAATTGTCCTTAAAATTCTACCAACTATATAAATGAAATTTCATATGTGAGCATGACACTGAAAGTTCAAATTTTGAGTCCAATAGATCAATGAAAAGAATTTTAACAGGCATATATGTTTCGTTTCATTGTTGATGAAATGAAGCACAAAACACTCATAAAAATACAGAAGGTCTAGTAGAGACTATTTCCGTTTGTAATGGTGTGAAAATTAATTTTTTTCGTAAGATACTATACAAAAAATGATGTTTCTTAAAATCGACAGCCCTTAATTTATCGACAACCTATCAGTAGCCTTCAATAGTAAATTCTTAAAACACATTTACATACATGAAGAATTGCCATTATTTAATCTTCTCCAATAATGGTAAATAACAGACAAACGTTATAGCAATTCTCGGCAGTTTGCTTAATCATAGAGTTTCAATTGGCGATTCTTGGAATCACAATATTCCAAGGCCAAATGAGACCAGCATCATAATCACTTCGAACCAGGAAACATAATTCTAATAAAACCATGTTTATATCCACTATCTTCCGAATTTTCTTCATTTGCAACAGTCTGTCACTGATACGAAAAGTAAAATGATGTATTTTTACAAGTTTTTAAGTATCTATTTGCGTTATTAAAACTCGTTCAACTTCGTTTCAAGCATGTACTAAAGACAATAGTTTTTTTTTTTTGTAAAAGTTGTTCACTTTTTGATTATCATCCACTTCGAATTGCTTAGTGATGCCTTTCATTTATCGTAACTTAATTTTGCTTTTAATCTGGTAATAATTTCTGGTATTAGCTGGATGAGTTTTGTCTCTTAGAAAACATGAAATCACTTTAAAGAAGCCACGTATGCAATCAATATATTCATCTCTCCGCGGCCGTCTGTCGAATCAATACGTTCATATCCCTTCAGCCGTCTGTCGAATCAATACGTTCATATCCCTTCAGCCGTCTGTCGAATGAATATGTCTATATTTCCTCAGGCGACTGTCGAATGAATATGTTCATATCTTCTTGTGCATCTGTCGAATCAATATATTGTTATGAATTTTGTGTAATTAGATGTAAATATTTATAAATAGTTTAACTGTATAAAAATTATTTGTAATGGAATCGCGCGTCAGAGAGAAAAGACTGTTCTAAGGGAATTTCCAACAAAAGATCGCCATATTTGACTAACTTGGCGATGTAAGTGTGTTGGCGACATAAAGAGGTTGCTAACGCTAAAATGTGCAGTGGAAGCTGAGAAATAAAGATTTGTTCCTAGGGAACGTTGGAGAAATTTCCACACTTGCCTGGAACTTCCGCGTAGTATCTGCATTTGTCCCATCCACTTCAGAGGGACGCTATATAAGGCGCGGCGTGGGAGGGGCGAGAAGTCAGTTCAGAGAGAGAGAGAAAGCTGAGATAGTTGAGTTGACTTGCGAAAACGTCTTTTCTTTTTGGCGTGCGTTCTAACAAAAGTTTTGCTGTTACTTGTAATTAGCGGATTGAATAGTGTTAATTCGCTGTATACTTGTAGTTTGTGTTGTGTGTATTTAAAACACGTTTCGTAAACGATAAATTCTGTATTTTATCTGCACCTTCACATAGTTCTTGAGCGAATTTTCTTAACAATATTCATCTCTCCTTGGACGTCTGCCAAATCAATATATTCTTATACTCTCGGGTGACTCCGAATCAGTATGCTCATATCTACTCAGGCGCCTGTCGAATCAATATGTTCATATCTTTTCGGGCGTCTATCGAGTCAATATGTTCATATCTCCTCGGATATCCTTCAAATCAATATGTTTCTAACATCTGTTGAATTTTTACTTGGAGTAGAACAAATGAGAATGTGTTTCCTTAGACCCCTGTGCTTATATAATACAGTTTATTTTATGTTCAACTTTATTCGATAGCTAAGAGAAATTGGGAAAAGCATTGCGATTGAAAAAAAAATTTATACAAACAATATTATACAATATTTTACATTAATTATAATTTTAAGGCTGCATTTCAAATTTCATTTGTTTTACTTGATGCTTTATTTAAATATCGCTTTCTCGTACAGATAGACTGAAATTCAGCTTGGTACAGATATAGTCCAATTCTTGATAGATTTATAATTATGATGATAAATTTATATGCGAGATTTTCAGTATTTAATCCCTTGAAAGTTTGAATTACTTTGTGCAAATGAACTTATACTCACATGCAGACAGACCAAAAAGGCAAATAAAGAGTTTTCTATTGGCCGATTCCATATATGACATCGTGTGAATTTTTAATTTCCTTAGCTTGTTCGATTGTGACATTCGCAAACCGAGAGATGCTTCCAAATAACCAGCAATTCGAAAAATTCTTTTTTTTTCCTGAACTCTGTAGAATCTAAAATAAGAGCGTGAAATAACTTCAAACGTTTTTATAAATTCTTGAATTCAGTCAAAGTTTCTCTTTCCATATTTTACATCTCAGAAAACAAAAATTTCACTGACATTTATTTATAGAATAATTAAATAATTTTTGAAAGTCGACTGCTTCTTAAGTTTTATTTAAAATATTTTCATCTTTTTTTACTATTATTAAAGGACAACATTTAAGTTTACTAATTTTCTTTTTGAAATGTAGAAATAAATAATGAATGTTTAAGCAAACATTTCATATACAATTTAATTGCTTATTCGGGAAAATTCCACGAAACAAATTTCTTCAACGAAATTAATTCTTCAGTATTAAATATCCTATGTTATTTAAAATCCGCCTTGGAGTTTAGCTCTTCCCTAAATCAATTTTCATATGCAATTGCTTTAGGAAAAATATTTGGCTTTCTACTCGTGATAGAGAAAATCTGCTAGAATACTTTAGGTTATAGGTAACAGTTAAAGTGAAATGTAAGGGAAAACAAAGTTACATTCCTTTTAAATGATTGTCATTAAGAATATACAGAAGATTACTTCGGTTATTTAAAATTTCGTAGAAAAATCCAGAAAGTTTAAATGTTGTCTGCAGCTTGCAGACATTTGCTAGAGATTATGATCTTTATTTTGAATTTAGATGAAGGAAAGAGATTTTGAACATGCAATCTTCTCCTTGAAGTACGATTGCTCGAACTAAATGGGATCATTAAAGGGTGTCTGTTAAGATGGTAACATTAATCTACCGCAGAGAATTAGTAGGTCGTCCAGAGATATCCTTTACACAAACAAAATGACAAAAAGGAAGTTCTACTAACGTGATAAGAGATAGAGAGATAAAATGTCTTCAAGTTCTACTTGGAATGACAGGCAATGAAAGGATGACGCTTTCGAAGTGATTGCTTCTTGGGAAGATGACGTGAGGAAGATGCATTATGTTGTCGAGAGAAAAGATTGTTCTCCCAGACAGCGAAATTAGAGCCAAAATTTCTTATTTGTATTAAAATAATAACTTTTTTCCACGTTTATATAAGTAATATATCCATTATTTGACTTTTGTTCTGTATGTATAAGCTTCATTGTGCATGTAAGATCATAAGTAAGAAGATCATTTTTTAAAGCTCCTATTTGCCGTGCCAACCAGCGTGAGTGGTCACACTAAAACCTTATAGCACACTCTCTAATAAAGGCATTTTCCCAGAGAATGCCTTACATGACATTGGCGTACAATTGTTACGAAAAATAAACCTTTGGCGTTAATTCAGCATTGTTACTGAATATATCGCGTCATCTTTGGAAATTTTGTGGCAATTAATCACTAGTGTGCGTTTATAGCATTTAAAAATCAAATTTGTGTTTTAGGCATGTCTTTTCCCAACCAATTGAAACAAAAAGTTGACACAAAATTACAAACATAGTCCCAAAATGACATGTCAAATTTCATGTGTTTAAGTCATTTCGTTTTTCGAGTTATCCTATTTACATTTTTTTGAAAGTATAGAATGACAACCAATGAAATCCCTTGTTTGATTTGGACACTATAGAAGTTAAATCTGTCCATTAATTTTTATACAACCAGCTCTCTTTGTTTTGAAGTTATCTTGTTAATTTTTACTGTAACAACTGAACCCCTGGGGGGCATCTCGAAATGAGGATGAGATGCTTCCGGCATTGTGGTTGGATCTCGCCACCCTGCAGGGTACACAAATAGGTGCATCGAGGACGGGACGTACTTTCTTCGGGGAGGGTTGTGTCGTGGCCGGTGATGGCACTTAGGACTCAACCACAGTTCCCGCCAGTGTTGCTGTTGCGGCGGTCCGGTCATTCAGTTTTATGGTTTAAATCCGTGTGCCTTCGTGGCGGGTCGAAGAGTCAGATGGCTGACTTACTGTAACAACTGGACAAACAAACTTGGACGAAGTTTGTTCAAAATTTGATAAAAATCAGTCTAGCTCAAAGCGTATTTCAATTATCTTTGTCACAGACAGACAGATGGACATTTTCCAAAAATGTGTTTTTCAAACTCAGAGAGGTCTGAAACATTAAGATTCGTCAAAAATTCGAGTTCGAATTTTTTGTCGATTACAAAAAGAACGAATGCAGTTATGACTTTCACGATGAGATTTATTTTAATGAAGGCATAGTTTTGATGTCATAATGATAGTTATATACATTTTGCGAAATTGCAAACTGAAATTTATGGATTGGTGCTAAAATGTTTTTCATTAAATAAATAACTTAATATTTTCAAATTTAATTGATTCCATATATATCAAGAAATTTTCAAACAATCGATATTATCATTAAAACGTCAAAATATGCATTAAAAGACAAATACTAATAGTTGAAAGATTTCACGCTTTCGTCATAACTGTTGAAAAAGTAAAAGGATTTCTTTTAGATGCCTCCAGCTAGGCATTTTTCTCAAAGCATTTATTCTTCCAAAATCCTAAAGGCAAAATGCATCTAAACTATTTTTATTTCCATTTGTTCTTGAAAAACTGAAGCATTAAAAATCGATCGATATTTTTCTAGCATTTTCGATTAAAAGCTTTTACGTAAATAAAACGATAAGTTGAATGTCTTATCAATATAAATAACTCGTCTAGAAGACTTTAAATAAATATAAATAGCCAATGTTTAGCACTCTTATGCATAATAAAAATAACAATTTATCAATTCCACCATGAATAAATAATGACGTTCACTGGGGCTCTTAAAGGTAAAAAGTAAAAAATCTTAACTCTGTAGAAAGCGGAAGAAATCTCCTTAAAAAAATTGCACAAAAACAAACACAAAACAAGAAAAAAAGACCTCGGAAAAGTTTTAGAATAAAAGAAATAGCCTGGAGTCTGAAATATACGAAAGAGAAAAGAGATTTTCCGATAGAATCTTCTGAGATTTATTTTCACCCCTAAGAGACTTATGCTGAAAGTCGAGTTAACAGAAGGCTAAATTTTTTTTGTTATTTTCAGAAAAGTAGAGTTAGTATCAATATTTGATTATTTTAGAGAAAGATTGTTGACAAATATTCTAAAATGTTTGTTTCTAAAAAAAAGGAACTTGCTTTTTTATTATTGAGAGAGTTAAACCCTATATTTGCTATTAGATCTTTGCTATTAATAACAAAGGTCTTTGCTATGAATACGCTGTCTCATCTAATACTCATCTACACTACTTGAATAATCTAGAAACCACTTTTATGACTACAGTTGTTTGCATTCAATATTTAGGATCATGAGAAAATATTTTTGGAACAATCTTTTATTAAATCATAAAAATTACAATTTTAGAGAAAGAAAATTTATTTCGGATATTTTTTTATATCATCGATGCATCATTCTGTGAAATTATACTCAGAAAATCAATAAACTTTTAAAAAAAGAGTATTAATTTTCTCCAAAAATCATTCAGGAACAAGAAAATCAAAATGAGAAATCATTTTTGATACAATAATTTATATAAATCATGGAACTTACAATTTGCGAAAAATAAAATTTATTTTGGATATACCTTTTTATGTCATCGAGGCATCATAAAGTCAAAATTGTGCCCAACAAATCAATAAAATATTTAAAGGAGAATATCAGTTTTCTCCGCAAACCAATCAATTACAGAGACATCAAAATGAGAAAATATTTTTGCTACAATCTTTGAATAAATCATGGAAATTGCAATTTGTGAAAAAGAAAATTTATTTTGAATATATTTTTATGACATCGATGCACCATTCTGTCAAATTGTGCCCAACAAATCAATAAACGTTTTAAAGGAGAACATCAGCTTCCTCCATAAATCAATCAGGAACAGGAAAATCAAAGTGAGCCGATAAACTCTCTGACTATCAGCAGTTTACTTCGATACCGAGCCAATAGACTTGGAGCAAATCTCACCCTGTAATGAGAGATAGCGTGTTAGAAGGGGTTTTTTTTTCCTGAGCCAAACACCATCAAAGTTTCATTATTGCGCTTTCTTCTAGTCCCAACTACTGATTCTTACTTTCCCAGTTGGATAAAGAAAAGCTTTATACGTGAGCAAGAACTTGTCTTTCCTTATTTTTCTTCTTTCCTTTTCCTTCTTTTAATGTTCAGCCGAACTGGCAGAAGTGCTTCTGTGTATCATTTAGGAATTAAGGAAACCTTTAAAAGAAACTTATCTAAAAGATGGAACTTCAGAGAGATAAAGGTCGTTAAATATTTTCTAAAGAAATCTTTTGTATATCGGAATTATGAATACATTTAACCCATAAATGAGAAAGTTATCAGAACATTATTAAATTAAAATAAATTTCAGGTCGCTTTCGTTTATTAGAACATCCATAGAATTTTAATTACCGGAATCTTACTTTTACATTTCAAAATTAAATCTAATGATTTCATAGAAACTTTTTATGCAAATCTTATTTTCCATTAATTCGCAAATTTGGAGTAACACAAACCGACAAACATGACAAATTTCGAAATTTTATTAATATCTTACAGTATTTCTTCAACAGTATTTCTTGAGATTTGCCTATGTTCATTTAGGGGTACCCAAAATTATTACAATCTGTTTCACCTGTAAGGTAATCTACATTCCAAAAATTATTTGCTATAAATTATCGAAATTAACATTTGCTCTTATAGGAAGCAATATATCCTTAATCAGAATAAATAAATTTCTTGAGCAGATTAATTCAAAAATTAACTTAAGATGGACATAATTTCAAAAACGAAATCGCGCTACTCACCTTTCAGCCACCAGTGAGGATTGAACTCACGACCCCTGGTTTACAAGACGAGAGCTCTAACCAGTGGGTCCATGAGACAGACGAATTCAAAAATTCCCTTAGGATGGACATAATTTCAAAAATGCGCAATTTCGAACATGTACAATTCACTTTTCAGCCACCAGAGAGGATTGAACTCACGACCCCTGGATTACAAGACCAGTGCTCTAACCACTGAGCTATGGCGGCGGCATGAGACGGATGAATTTGAAAATTCACTTAAGATAGATATAATTTCAAATACGGAAAATTGCTATCCATCTTTTAGCCAGCAGTGAGGATGAACTCACGACCCCTGGTTTACAAGAACAGTGATCTAACCACTGAGCTACGGTGGCGGCATGAAAAGGATGAATTCAAAAATTTACTTAAGATGGACATAATTTCAAATACGAAAATTTGCTATTCATCTTTCAGCCACCAGTGAGGATTGAACTCACGACCCCTGGTTTACAAGACCAGTGCTCTAACCACTGAGCTATGGTGGCGGTATGAGACAAACGAATTCAAAAATTTACTTAAGATGGACATAATTTCAAATACGAAAACTTGCTATTCATCTTTCAGCCACCAGTGAGGATTGAACTCACGACCCCTGGTTTACAAGACCAGTGCTCTAACCACTGAGCTATGGTGGCGGTATGAGACAGACGAATTCAAAAATTTACTTAAAATGGACATAATTTCAAATACGAAAATTTGCTATTCATCTTTCAGCCACCAGTGAGGATTGAACTCACGACCCCTGGTTTACAAGACCAGTGCTCTAACCACTGAGCTATGGTGGCAGCATGAGACGGATGAATTCGAAAATTCACTTAAGATGGACATAATTTCAAATACGAAAATGGGCTATTCACCATTCAGCTACTAATGAGGATTGAGCTCACGACCCCTGATTGACAAGACCAGTGCTCTAGCTACTAAGTTATGATGGCGGCATCAGACGACTTAATTCAAAAATTCTTTAAAAGTTGTTTTAAGATATAGTTTTCAATATTGAAGTGCCCAATCGCTTGGAGCAATATGTATTAGTAATAAAATATTTTATATGTGTATCTCCAGCCGTATTTCTTCAAATAAAGTGGTCACAATCTGAAGTTTTTCAGTTATAGTAAAAATGATGTGTGAGTATTGCTCCAGTTGTTTCTAGTTATTCGGTTTGTGTGTCCGTTTTATAAAATAACAATTTTTATCATTTTTATTACTTGAAATTTTGCCAAATTTAAACGATAGAGTCAAAACAGAATATTGCACTCTAAATGATTATAATTTGCTCTTGAAGTTCATCAAAAATATGAACAATTTAAAAAGATTTTCTTTTATTAAATCGGGATGCGAAATTAAAAAACGAGAACCTCAAAGTTTTTAACAAAAATATGGCATAATCGCAATAAACAGAAATGAAAAAAAAAATCGAATTTGAAATGAAAATAAATACATGCGACAAAAATAAATGTTATTAAGACGCCATAACGTCACGATCGATATTTTAATGCCCCTGTGCCGCTATAGGGTTCAATTTCATTAGGCAAATCTCCTAATTTATTGAAAGAAAAATGAATATAAAATTACGGATAAGAAATTTAAAAAACAAATATTCCCGGTTTGTCTCCCAAAATTGATTTGTATAACATCAGTAAAATATATTTATTCTATTGCGTGTATATTTACAAATTTCATAATATTTTCTCATTCCTAATCTAATTTTCTTTTATGCTCAGACACCACTTGCGTGATCTGTCTTCTTTATTCACTAGAAGCACATGCGAATATATTTTTCGCGAAAAATATCCCTACCTTAATTACGTTTCTTGGGCAACTACAATCCAGAATCGTAATCCGGATCATAGGTCAGGAAATTCTGGACATCAGATCATGACAGTTAGCTCTTTTCTAGCTGATTAAGTCCCCAGGGTGTGGAATGACCATAATTTTTTTGTTATTGAGTTCTTTTTTATATGTGTACGGCAATTTGTTCTCATGGCCTACAGAAACGTGTACCAAGAACCTCAGTGATAAAAATCTAGCAGCGAGGGTAACGTATAAATACATCATAAGATGAGTTACGACCTCCAGGTGATGCAGAAGGTGTGATGCCAAGGAAAAAAGGCTAAAAGAATAAAGAAGAAGTTATCTGATATCGATAAAAAAAAAAACAGAAGACAAAAAACTTTAGAAAGTTGTTTAAGAATGGGGCTAAATAGAATTATCAGTAGTCAATATATATTTTAGCCTCCAGTAAATGCACCTTTGTTTTAAGAAAGTAGTTAATAACGAAAATGAAGCCTTATAGTGAATTTTATTTCAAGAAATAAGAGCGTTTTTTTTTTTCTTTCTCGCATACGAAGTATAGGGAAAGATATTGTGACCGACAAAAATATCGAACTCGAAATTTGAACGAATTTCCAGATTTCAGACCTTCCTAAGTTCGCAATAAACTTCTTCGGTATTATATCCGTCTGTTTATCATCTGTCTGTGAACTTAATCGCTGAAAACTGCTTTGAACTAGACATCTGAAATTTGGTATATAGAATTACGACCAAATTTACAAATTTCTATCAGGTTTTAAACGAAATTCATTCACATAAAATCTGTCTGTTTGGCTGTCGAGTACGCGTAAACTCAATGATTAAAAAAAAAAAAAAACGAAAGCTAGCTAAATAAAATTTGGTTTACATGTTTAGGATCTGAAACAGGGATTCGTGTCAATATTTTGAATCAAATTTATCAAACAGTAGATCATCTGTCGGTCTATGCTTTCGCATACATGTGAAAGCGATGACTGAAATCAATAAATTTGGTATGTTTTCTTGTAATCACAGCTGTAGTTTCGTATCAAATTTTGGTGAAAATAGAACTTTCAAAAGATGTCGAAAATACATATTCTATCTATAGATTCAATAATAAAGATAGATTTATTCGAAGATTTATATTTCGTAACTAACATTCATCAATATCATTTATATTTTTCGCGGCTGTACCCAAGGTCCATAACTTTATGAGGAGGACAGTTTTATAAGACATTTCTTTATTTTATAGGAAAATTTAGTGGAGAAAACTTCCTCTGATTTACGTTTTAATGTACGAACTTTATAAAGAAAAAGTCTCGCAGTAACCAACACTTTAAACTTGCACTCATGTCCCGATATTTTAGATCTACCTCAGTATGTATAGTTCATTTTTGATATCATGTCTCTGTTCATTGGCCACTCTGTGTGAATGTCTTAATTCTAAACCAGAATAAGATATGTACAAAAAATATAATGTATGGTATTTTCTATAAAACTACTTATTTGTGTCAAATATGTAGTAAAAAAATTGACTCAAGTTATCAGTGAGAAAGGTAATTCCCAGTGGCCAAATTTCGACAACGTAACTGCCTTGCGCCACGTAACCGAGGACCCATAGACAAGCCGGATAGAGAATATGCAGGAGGGCTAAAATTAAAATTACCTTATTCAAGCCACTCTAAATTCCATTCTGTCCATCAGAGTTTGATGAAACTTGGCATATACGTTATATGGACTTGGCATATACGTTATAGTTCAAATTTTGAGCGCCAGTAGGAATTGTGACCCATAAAGAAGGACAAAAAATCTGTCAGAATCATTAAAATTTATTCAATTTATTTATTCAATTGCAGAATCTACTCAGCATGTGTTCCGTTGACATTAATTACGTGTTGAAATCGCATTATAGTGTTCTCAATGGTAGCGCGAAAAAACCTCGAGGGATTGCAGCAACATGGCATGCAATGCTGGCTTTCAACTCAAGTAAAGTACCCAGCTTCTAACCAAACATAATGGTACAGGCGCTGTAATGTGTCATGAAAATAAATAATATACATCTTCACAGATTAGAAAATTAACTCAAAACAAATCATCATGATATTTATTAAAATAGATGTTCAAATTTGAAACTAAAATGATCAGTTTATTAAAAGAGGGGCCTTATAATGTATATTGCCTAGGGCTGTAAAGTACAATTATCCACCACTCAGAATTCTGGATAGATTGCATTCCTCCTAACATTAGTTGAGAGCGTTTGTTTACATAACGCATAGGCGCAATCGTTTTGCACCACATGTTAGAAGCGAATTCTGTTGAGGAAATATTTTTATGAGGAAAAAACATAGAGGTTAGAGCGTTTCCAAAGAGCATTTATTGAACTGAGTGAGTACAATAAATTAAAAAAAGCACAGGTACAAACATTTGGAGAAATTTTCAATGTAACCCTGGAGCAAAAGCTGAAGATTCATAAGAAACAAGCCACGTTTGCCGACCTGCTTGCTCGCTCTAATTAATGAATTTTTAGGTTATTTTTTTAATTTTTAATTCGTAATGCAATTTTCTCTTTAAAAATTCGCCTTAGAATATTATACGAGTGAAAATATAAAATCAATTGAATCATTTTACAGTAAATAAAA
Source organism: Argiope aurantia (assembly GCA_026543865.1). NCBI lineage: Eukaryota > Metazoa > Arthropoda > Arachnida > Araneae > Araneidae > Argiope > Argiope aurantia. Next base: position 288,023 of record JAPMOR010092364.1, read on the forward strand.
AAAAGTGGAAGGGAAAAACCTTAAATTATTAAGGAAATTCGTAAAAGCACCACAATTAATTTTTTTGATTAAAGAATTTGAATTCCATCATAGCATTTGAAAATATAGTGTATCAAATTAAATTAAAATGGTGTTAAAATTAAAGGAAAAAATTATACAGAATTAAATTAATATTATTAAAAAATTAATTTTAACTACAATATAAAGACTATTTTTATAACATAATCGTTCGATCATAAATATTTAAAGTTAGCTCATAGCAATTATCTATCTGACGATGGTCAAGACTATTTTCAAACTCAATTAAAATTTCAATTTGAAGCCTATTTCTTGATTTCTTTTATGCTTTCCTCTGACTGAATGGACTTTTAGGTGATATATCGAACTTTTTCCAGAATACCCCTAATGATATGTTTCTTCTCTATTAATTACCTAATGGAAACGTTGAACTCAAGGCAGCTGTAAAATGTTTAATGAAGCAGTATGAAATTTATTGGATGGTTCGCTTACATTTGACGGTTGCCATTAAACAATAAGTAATAGGAGCGATTTCTGTGCCAATTACGTTACTATAATATATAAGGGAAAAACTTCTCTATTTCTTCCGATTACTTTACTTACTAACACATTGATAAAACCTTTTGATTTACATGGAATTAAATTTACATTTACATGAATAAAATTTTAATTTACCTAATTATCAGTGCAAGATTAAAATTATTCCAATGCCATCAACATTACAAAAAAAAATCAATATCTCTTATTAAAAGAAATAAATATTAAAAATAATCTGACTGTTGAAATGTTGGAAAAAGTCAATTTTCATTTTCCTCGTACTAAATGATTTTTTAACCAACAACAGTTATTTAATCGAGTTACCAGATAGTATTAGATGCGTTACGATGCGATAACAGAATGGCTAACTTCACAAAAACAGCTAATGACAAGAGGTGCGATTATAATATTTGGAATAACAGAGTCTGATAATAATTATAAATGTGCTTATTACTCAACGGAAAGCTTTAAATTAAATTTCAACTCAAACCGCTGAAGGAAACACTTGGAGGGAAAAAACTGTGATACGTCATATTTCCCCTCAAAACGTTTTAAAGATTAGCTATTTGCAGAGTTATTATTATTATTTTTTTACTTTATTTACTGATCTAAATTGTTCGAGCGAAACTAATCATCCATAAGCAAGATGTAAACTTACCGCTGATGAAAGAAAAAAAATATATAGAACGTGCTTTTTAATAACTTAGGCTTAGCATAAGAAACCATCTCACGTAAGAGCTTTAATTTAGAATTCACTGAACTAAAAATAGAAGTAGGTTGGGGTTTTTTAACCATTTTAAATAAAAGAAGCCTGGTATGTCTACAGTTAATGGGATTTTGTTGAATTATGGCTTAGTGAGGAGGAGAAAAAAAAAAGATTATTGGTAAAGTTAGTAACTTCAATTATAGGATTTTTTTTTCTTTGCTTTTAGTCAGTTTTTTTTCTTTCTTTCAGAAATCGATTAACAAAATTCCCTTGTTGCCCGTTTGTTCAAATAGCTGCTTGCTGGTAAAAATCAACGCATTAAAAATTATTTATCTTATAACCAAGCCTTTCATGGTTGTATTTTTAAGTTATTAGATGTAATTACATAAGTTTTGTTGCTAAGCTTTATGAATTTTATTATTAATGAAAAAAATTGAAACCAGTAAATGATATTCATAATTAGGCCTTAAAGCTATTTTTCTGTGGTGAAATAAGTCCTCCAGCTGGTGTGGTGTGGTGTGGAGAGGGGGTGCCAGATCAGGTGTCGTCCTCGACATCTGACCGTGGTTCAAAATTACGAGGTCCGTCCCAAAACAGCCCAAGTGTTGCTTCAAACGGGACGTTAATATAACTAAACTAAACTGTGGTGAAATACCACAAAAAATATGTAGGAATATCAGTGAATTGCCTAAAATACAGAGCGCAAAATGAAAGATATATAAACTTTAAGTGTGGATAAAAAAATGGTAGATCTAATTATTACAATAATATAATATGTGATTGGAAGTAAAGTGATTTATAAAGATATGGCAATTGTTGATGAGTAAATCGTCTAAGTAATAAATTTCTTGTCCAAGCGCGAGTATTCTGTACCAAAGAGACGGTCCCAGAGGAATTTTCAGTTTAAAAATCTGTAAGAGCACGTTAAACCTTTTCAAATGACACCTTTTTTTAAGAAAGTACGACGAACAATGCCAAAATAAAGCTGGGTTGCTCTTTTTTTTTTTTTTTTTCGCGACTGTACTTCCAAACAGAATAAACCTTTAAATCACAAGATGGATAACATGTGACATTTGAACCAATAAAGGTAATTTTTAAAAAGTAAGGAATTTAAATTTTTATGCCGTTTTCCTTTTTTATTACTCATATTTAGACATACTCGACATTTCGAAGAAAAAAAAATTATTCCTTCTACGATTAAAACTGAATTCTAGTTAAAAAGCTTGAAATGTAACTATAGTACACGATTTCAATGGAATTTTCTAGGAAAACCCTCCAATCAATTCATACATCTTCCTCAAAGCGATTATTAGGAAGGATTAATGAAATTCAAAGCATCGTAAGTGGGTCAATTTTATCACACAATAGAGAAATTTTTTGTGCTAGTGTGTTAAAAATGTTATGATAATCGTCCAGTGTGTATACGAGGAATTTAATACAAGCTCGGTAATGGAAAACAATGCTTTATTCCCCGAAGTAACAAAAAAGCATTCAAAATACACACAGAGAACAGGACTTGTAGATTCTAACATCGTAAATACTTACATTTTCATCTATGCACTAAATTCTCGCCAGAATTAATCGCCAATATTGGAGAATTATTGAATCATCCATTCAGCGTCCATTAAAAAATTCTGTAAAACTGCCTTCTTTGCGATAAGATTGACTATGCGGAGAAATATTGATGGAGATTCGAAATAACATTTTATTAAATATGGCTAATACAAATGGGAAAATGTAGAAAATTTCAGATTTCATAATTTTTTCAGTAATGTCTTTGTTGTATAATATAAAATGTAAACCTTTAGGTCATTTAGACTTTTGTTCCAATTGGAAATATATACATATTGTTTATAAATTAGTTATTGAATCATGAATAATAGACATCTTGTACATTTAACATAATTAAAACAAATGAATATTTCATACAACAACCCAGGTAGCACAGCCTGTCACACAACATTGTAAGATAATATATGATATTAAACAATATTCCATAATATTAAACAATATTGCGAATATAGATCAATGTTATATAATATTGTACAATATTTGCGTGCCTTAGTAAGGAACCTTAAAACCCTTACTAGAGAAATGTTCTATTACAAAAGGAAAAAAGAAGAAGTAGAAGAATAGCAAAGCATTTTATGTACTTATTTCTAAAGAGAGGCGATTTTGAATTTCATGCTTTTGAATTAAATAAACAAGCTATCGTATAAATAGAAAACTAATTATATATTCTAAACATTGCCCCTTATTGCAACTAAAAATCTTATTTTTCCTGTCCCTACTTAATTCATCATTAATAACTTTCTGTCTAATTTTACAAACAAATATAAATTACTCTAAAACTTTTGCTAATTAGAAACAGTTAAAGTCTTTAAATTCACTTCTCGATCAAAGTAACGCTCCCTTCATTAAAAACTTTCCTGGTGGCTTCCGAAGCAAGTGCCAGGGGTGAAAGCGCAATTAAATGAATTCTTACTTGGAACATCGCACGCAAAATATTGCAAATGAGCGCAGGCACGGCAACATTATCGCTACGACCAGGAGGTCTGAATGAGGGCAAGTTCTCTACACCCGTGTTATTCGATGTCAGCATGACTTTAATATAACATAAGCTTATTTAATTAGACAATTTATAAAGTTAATATTATTCAGCATTTAAATCATTTTTACCTGACACTTTTAGAAATGCAATTCTGGTCAATTAACAACGTAAGATAATGATTATTGTTCGCTAATTAATCATGCGCCATAAGATTTTAATTCATTATTCTAGACGTTTAAATAAACATCAGAATAAATCCTTATTTATATACAATTAGAATAATACATATATGTTGCTTATTTTACATGACAAGTACAAATCTTGCCAGTACAAAATTCAAGTATGTTTAGCACAAAAATGGACGAAGTTCTGAATATCTTATTCCAGAAACATATTCAAAATTTCACGTTTTTCTCTTTTAATTTTACTCTTCGTTTGTTTTTACCACCATCTTTTCATTTGGATAGATCGCTGCGGCATCTGACAATCTATTATCCTATTTTCATCTTTCCCCAATTTTCTCTGCAAAACACAAACAAATGGCAATGATGTAAAATCCTACAAATCTTAGAGTATACTTTCTTTTTATTTTGCTTAATCCTTTTGCGACAACTTGGTTTGCTAGGATTCATAGTTACTTAATATTTCAATTAAATGTTTTTGATAGCTTTGATAGATGTCTTGATAGCTTCCCCAACACATTTTTTTAACCTCAACAAATCTTGATAATAATGTAACTCACAATACTATTTTAGAAGTTGGCATTGAACAGATTGTAAGTATTAATTAGAACTTGTAATAAGTGATCGTCTGACAGATTCTGTCAAAAATAAATAGCTAAATAAAATAAATTATTGGAAATGAAAAAAAAATGAATTCTTTCCTTCCACTCTGTTTTATCCTTGATTCACGTGATATAAGAAGTTGAGCTGTTTTCCATGATGCAAACCTACCTGATTTCTTAACCTAACATGTAAAAAGAAATCCTTTTTTTAAACATTTGATATTTACATCAGAAATTAAAAAAAAAATCCATATGGAATTACTTTTTTGTTCCCCCCCACCCCCACATCTTGTAACTTTGATTTAACGAAAGATGTAGAAAAAAGGAAGAAATATCTTAGTTATACTATCCTAAAAATTGAAGAAAAAAATGCATTTTTATTCTTAAAAAATGTTTTTTTTTTATAAAAAAATTTTAAAAATAAAAGTTTCTTCTTATCAATGTAATATACTTAATTATCAAAAAGAATTCAAAAATAAAACATATATTCATTTCATGACGTCAAGAGAATTCCAAATAGTTCTTGAAAATAAATGCAAATTACATTAGAGTCTATTTTAGCGCAAATTTAATTCTAAAAAGCTGAAAGGAAAAAAAAATGTTTACATTTGAAGCTATGATGAACTTTCATCTTCGTGCATTTTGTAAACTCGTTTGAATTTTTTTTAAAAATTCAATAGAAGTCATATTTTTTATTCAATTAATTTATTCAAAGGATATTCAAGATGGTTGAACTTAAAGATGAATATTCTTGTATATTCACAAAGCGGGATTATTGATTTTATAATCAATATATTTTCTTCGGTGAAGTGGATTCTGATTTCCATTTATTGATAAAAATTAATTCTAGCACATCTTCTATGCCTCGCTTGTTTGTAATCTTTATAAGAAGAGATAGAAATTACAAATTTATTTAAATTTATATTTTGAAAGGGATTTGCTCAACTAATATATGTTTTTAGCTTAAATACAGACTACCCTATTAAATATACTCATTCTCGATAACAGCCCAAAACGAATGGAAATCCGAAAGCATGCATCGCTAAAAGAGAAAATATCTAGAACAAAAATTAAAATATATACCCTATTTGTCTGCAATATCTTTTTTTATTTTGTTTCCCAGAAATAATTATAGAAAATGATACATTTTTTCTATGCCTTTCGTATTGATTTCACCTCACTATGAAGAATCAACGCATTTTAATTGGAATATTCTATATTTGTATCTCTATTTGATATTGATCTACGGTTTATTTGTACAGCATTCCGAAAATTACAACACATTGTGCATTCGTCGCTTTTATACTATACATATTTTCACTATATTTCATATATGATATTTTGTTAGATTTTCCTTCCTTTCCAACTCTTCCTATTTTTTAAATTCTGGTTTACTTTCAACGATTCATGACTGTTGAATATTTATTTTTAAGTATTTTTTCTTTAGATTTTGCATAATTCTTTTGTATATTATACGTTTATATAGATATAGATAGATCAAAATGCCTCTTCTCCCTTCCTTCTAAAAACACTATTATCTAAAACTACATAAGTTTCGAAAACTTTCACATCTTTCTTCTTGCTTTTTAAGCTTTTATTGCAATTACAGTGTTTTTAAACAGGGTTCGAGCAAAAAATTCTCAAAATTCCCTTTAGAAAAGGTGAGCTTTCTGTAAATATCATGAAAGAATAAAAAGCTAACACGCACTCACATGCACGCGCGCACACACACACACGCACACACACACGCACGCGCACACACACACGCACGCGCACACACACACGCACGCACACACACATATATATATATATCCTCAAATTTTGATTCATAAAAACAAATCTTTTGCAAGAGGTTGTACTTTTTAAAAGGTTTGTTCCTTTATATTCATTATGTTACTATTTAATGAATGTTCAGATTATTTTAATTAGATTAACGTCCCATTTTAAAGCAACACTACAGCTATTTTAGGTCGGAACTCGTACAGTGGCACTGCCCCTTCCCCAAATTTCAGCAACACACCAGCGGAAGTACATTAGGTTAGAATTAACATGCAACAAGCTTGATTACACGGCGGTTCTTCGTTGGAATCGGGTCTCGAATCTGAAACCTCTGATCCACAAACCGGGACATCACCAACAATCTATTGGGCCCCTTTTTAGTAGTTGAGAGAAATTTTTATTACAATTTATAATTTGAAAAAGAAATCCTCGTAAGTTTGAGAATTTCTTAAAAAAAAACATTTCTTTCAATCGATTCTTTCAATATCATTTGCATGGGGCTCAGGGGAGAGTCTAGGAGGTCATCATTTAATTTCAGTTCCTGTAAGGTTAATTTATTGATTGTCAGGGATATCCTTTATTTAACTTGAGGTTTTTCTTTAATATTTTTGCTATTCTTCACTGAGATTCAGAAAAAAGCCCCAATGAGGATCTAAATGGTATATTCAGACTGACAACAATTTGAGTCAGAATCTGTGTCGATGAATCCAAAATAATTTATTCACTCATAAGATTTGGTTGAATCATCGATCCATCAATTATTGATGGAAGCAGAAATTAACCAATAGTGAAAATATTCTTAATAAAATGATCAAAACTTATAACATTAAGCTTCTCTATAATATTATTTTGAGTCAGATTTAGTAAACAAATTTTGTTACATCATATATGATAACAGGTTTACATTTATTGGCGTTAATATTTATTTGTTCATTATTCAATCGTAACAAGCTTTGAATAGGCCAAATGACTCGCTGTCCATCAGATGCATTTGATTATTGTTGTGAAGATGAAAAATTTTAATAATCACATCATTTTTGTCATCTCATTAGTAGAAATCCTTACATAAATTTCACGATTGTAACGAGTAAAAATTCAGGTATTTCAGGATTTGATCGACAAAATATTTAAATAATTGAAAAATAACATCTTAAGAAAGGAATCGCAGATAAAAATTATCTAGAGATTAAATACCTTAAAATTAAGATATCGCTCAATATCATACATCAAAACTTTATAGATTGAGGTTTGCTTAAAACTCAAAAATATGTTAATTAATCTTTCTTTAAAGAATATATTCCAATCTACAGAAAAAGGAAAAGAGAAAATTTACTCCGGTCTCCCAAAAAATAGTCTAAAATTACGTTTTTTAATATTGGTGTCAAATAGAGATGATATACACAAATTCTTATTTTATTGACAATCTGGTGAAAACATTGAAGTGTTCCATAATTTCTACTAATTAAGGAATATTTTACCTGTGATATGGTCAAATAAACAACTTGATATTCACATTTAAACCTCTATCGCTTATTACTGGTTAGGAATAGAAAAATTGGAGTTTTCTCAAGATGATAATAAGTCAGTCTACCGTATATATACACTGATATAGTTTATTTTTTTAAATTTTATCAAAAAAGTGCTATGAGACAAAAATTGTGTTTGCAATACTTTTTAGAGGTGAGATAAACATCTGTATTCATCGAAGTATCTATTTTTTAGAAATAGTAACAAGTTAAATTAAGTAATTAGTGGTTACTTTTGTATATATTGTATTACTTTATATATATATACTGAGAGAAAAAGAGAAGTATAGTTGATATTTTGGTGAAATTTTTTTTTAATTTATACAAATAAACATCATTTCTCAATTTCAAATTACTGTATGAAAAATAAAAAATATAAATTTATAAATGGATTGCAAAACATGCTTCATATATAAATTATTTCAAGAAATGCTTCATATCTGAATTATTTCAAGAGATACTTCATATCTGTATTATTTCAAGAGATGCTTCATATCTAAATTATTTCAAGAGTTGCTTCATATCTACATCTCCATTAAAATCGCTATTGACTTTCGTAACAACAAAGCTTAGAAGTATGATGGTGCAACCGTATTAATAACAAGCTCCCAGTTCATTCAGAAATGCAAAGCTAATCATTAGTCTGGAAACAGAAACACTGCCCGCTGGAATTAGTTTCAAATCAAACACTAGTCGAAAGTGATCTCTCACGCAATTCAATAATTGAAGGTAAACAGATTTCAACAGCATGGTGCGTAGAAGTTTCTAATAATTTGCTATTTCCTATTCGTCTAAGCTAATAGAGGGATTTCAGACAGCGCCTTGGCACATCGTACTCATAATGAATGAATAGCAAGCCACCAAGCCAATGAATAGCCAAGAGAATTAAATTTTATCTGATATTCTCTTAATTACACCTGTATCATTAAAAGAACTGTATAATCTTTGAAAAGGAATTCTGCAATTACCTTGTTTATTCGAAAATATAATAAAAGAATGATAATATTTCAAGTATGCTGCTGTTATTTGTGATAATCTCTTAATTAATTATTTAGAGATCATTAAATAAGCATCCAAATTCTGTGTAAACATTGAAAAAGAATTCTTCAATTACTTTGTTCATTTGAAGATAAGATAAAAGAATGATAATATTTGAAATAAGCTGCTGTGATTAATTATAAAAATATTAATACTCCAAGTTTAATTTGAACTTTAAATTTTTTTTAAAAGTTATAAAATTAAGACTAATGATTTTAAGAGATTAAAATCTTTCCTTGTTCCTTGTTATTAATTTTATGAAGCGGAAAGGTAAATACTTTTTTGAAATGATAGGGAAAAAATTCATTAATTTTAATAATGCATGCATTTACTACGTTAATGAAACCAACGGGAGTGGTTCTGCCCAAAACATTCTGTCATACTCTCTAATAAAGATGTT
>JAPMOR010092364.1:316748-350662 GCA_026543865.1 Argiope aurantia
AATATATCAAATTTGGTGTGGAATTTTGTGATTACAGGTGCAGTTTTGTGTGAAATATTTCTTTCAATCGATGGAGAAAAATGGGTCTAAAGTCCAAATGCTTTTTAAGGATAAAATTAACCGCATATCAGGGATTCATCGTTAGCAAAATACATCAAGACTGACGCGATAGATTCAGTAAAAATGCTAAATTTACTCCAAAAGTTGATATTTCATAACTATTGTACGCAAGACGTTCTCTAGCATGAAAAATTTCATCCTAGAACTACTCCCCCTGTATACTCCCCTGCTTGTTTTATTCTATTTTATTATTGGCGTATTATTTTGAAGCTAAACGAGAGCTTATAATATGAATTTATCCCTTTGAGTATTGGTTTATCTTATTTGGATTAACCTGAAATGGACGTTATTGGTAATTTTTCTCACATAATCCACCATCGAGCACTTATTACCTGGAAATTTACTTCAACCAGAGGATTTTTTATTCATATTTCAAAATTTTACTATAAATTGCATTAAATGGGTTGATAAAAATCACGATATAGAGTCACGGTTGTAGTCATTGCTGGCAGAATACTGATGCTACAATTGCTAATGATTTAGAAAACTTAACAGCTGATTTTGGAACTAAAGGAGATCCATTTCATGATGAGCTTTACAATTTTGAACTGTTGTTAAGTACTATAATAACACCCGAACACACAATCCACTCCTATCATCCAATGGAAGAGGGAAGAACGCTGGTCATCGATAGATTAAATCTGCATCAAGCCCACTTACACTTGGCATCTTTTGTAGAATCTACAATCTTTCGATTCTAATAAGGTGACAAACATTTAGCCTTCATAGTTCGTTGCAAAATAAGAAAAAAAAATTTCGCTTATTACTTCATTTTAATTTCTATTAGATTTCAAAAATTTAGAAACAACGCCTGAATTTCGAGGTCAGTAGCCTCAGTTTGATCTCCGGTTATAATGAATGCAGTCAAATGTCCGTCTATTGGAGTAATCTACAGAATCGGATGCAATTTTCAAATGACATAATCCAGCTTGATTAGTTTTATCCATCATATATCAGAAAAATACGTGGATATTTAATATACGAACTCATTGTTTTCAGATTATTTTTTTTAAACTCAACTCCTGAAGAATACATTTATTAGAATTAGGGTTTATACAAAAACCGACTTTTTGAAAAACTGGTTTTCGAATTCGATATTTCCAAAAAAATTGGTTTTAGCCGGTATTCAAATTTTTTGGCAATAAAAAAATTAATAGGGAAAAATAAAATATTTTTCCCTATTCTATTTTTTTTGTTTTATTTTAATTTATATAAAATAACAAAAAACGAAATCAATATCAAAGTCAAAATATAAAAAACAAAATTAAAGATTACATGTACATATTACTTACACAAAATAACGAAAACTCAAGCAAAAATGTAAAATAATATTTACATTATTTTCACTAATTTTAATTTCTTCTAAGAAAATAGGATTTTAAAAAACAAAATATCCACTGAACGGTGGCTAAGTCTTGTTCTTATTTTCGACACAATATTTCCTAAAATCGAAAATACTCGTTCATTAGTTACTGAGTTTGGCATCAAATTACGAATCTAAGTCTTTTGTTCTTTTATTCGTTTGTTCAAATAATGAAAATTCAGCTTTCAGTGTCTTTGGATTTGTAAGTTTTTCTTCAGGGTCTTCAAGAAACTAAACAATTATATTATTTCCGACAATTATTTTATGAACTGCTTTCAAATGTTTATGTAGATTGCTCGTAGATGATCCTTTGCAGCTCAACATTTTATTACAATGATTACAGATTGCCTTGTCTATCCCGAACATTTTGAAACTATCCCAAACTTCCGACTTACTCACTTTTATCTAAAAATGAAATTAAAGTTATTAAATAAATATATTTGACGTTAATTTTACAATTTTATTATTTTAACTATTAATATTAATGCAATTTAAAATAATCTAATCTACACATTTTCTACGAATTTTGAAAACAAAAACACTTCTTAATTTAATTATATATACGTTAGATATTTTTATTATTAAACGAATATCTGATTTATTTTTCTTCAAACATGGCAAGTACAATGTTGGTAACTTTCTACAGGTGGAATAAGAGGGATTTTGACGAGAAGGGAAGCTCATATGCGAAGATGCGGCAGGTGTTTAATCAATTTGCCTTATTCTGGCTCATACAATCTCTCATACTTCTTGAAGTTTCACCGTAAGTATATTTCCAATTATATATTTTCAAACTATATAACTTTTCTACTGGAAAGTGTAATTCATTTTTATGCGTGTTTAATGAATAAGCAAGGTTTTTTTCTATGAAAAAATTACTTGCTATTTTTTTTAAAGGGAAAATATTATACCATGATAAATCAAATCGGTTTTAAGCTACCTTTCTGAATCATTCACATCATTAGTAACGCAGCTTTCACACTTCGCCATTAATGTTTCACTACAGTAAAGAATGGCATCAAAGGGGAAGATCACTTCTATTTACGAATTTTTCACATTTTTCTCTTACGAATTAAATTTCTTGGCAAGGAATAGAGTTTTACAAATAGCTGTAATGCATGTTGAATGAATATCTTTGGCGAACTGGCGACAAAGATAAGAAGGACATAGAATATTCTAGAATCTTTATGGTAGCTCCATTAGAACTCATGTTCCGATGCTTGTTTTAAAATACCCAACGCCTTATCACAAGAATTATAAAATGCAGAGAAGAGGCCGTAGTCAATCGAGCAGTTCAGCAAAACCTCTCTTTTAGGGCTGATCTCAGGGTGCTTAGCACTATTACGGTTGTTTAATTGGAATTTGCAGTTTATGTACTGCTGCTAAAGATAAAGGCTGTTCTTGTGAACACTTCAGCTGCGTTTTACTCCTTCGTATTCGCATAGAATAAAGAACCGTTGTCCTTTAGTGAGAGTGTTGGAGTATTTTGCCATGCATCTACTGAAAGGATTTCTATATTTCCCCATGGTATGTCGGCACAGTTATCGTAGGTCACTGAGCTTCACTAAATACGAAGTTTTCATTACGCTTCTAGTCAAGACTATAAAATCGATGGTGGTCAGTTCTCAGTCAAGCTGTTAAATTACCATTTGTGTGCCACATAAAACATGCGATTGAGCAGTATCAGGAAACATCAATAACCTAGGATTGCAGACTTTTGCTTTAATTTCTGATGATACTAATTGTTTAATAAAGGAATATCAATAAAATCAAAACATATAGTGCCTTAGGTATAGGCTAGGAAACAAGAGATAGCCCTTTATTTATTTTAATAAAAAGTATTGGTATCAAAAATAGTCATACTTTTTTTGTTTTTGAAATGATGGCTTTGAACTATTTTTTCCTAAATGCTGCATTTTATCATACTATTGATTATTGCTTCAATAATTAACTATTAAGAGATTCCACCACTCACTATTTGGCTTAACATTTCATCTTCTTCAATGTATCAGTGATTACTTTTACTATCACCGTCTTTGAGAGAAGAGTGTAACATTTTATTACGTAATTTGAAAAATGGTGGAAATTATGTTGAAATATAATTTAAGTTATATTTTTCACCTGGTGATGATATTATTCTATTACAAATAATTTAGATATTAATTACTTTTTTAATTAATTACTTTTTTAATACTCTTCAAATATTTTCATATCAAAAGTTTTAAATGTGTAATCGAATAATTGCCAAAAAAAGTTTTAAAGAAGAATAAAAGTTGCAGCATATTGTAAAAATGAGTAACTTTATTTCAGAAAGCTTGTTTGATTACTATCTAATCAACTTACACAAAAATATGTTAGAATGAAAAAAAGTTTAAGCTTCGAAATATACTCCTGTATATTAAAATAGAAGTTTATGAAGCTTCATGACTGCAAAAATTCAGTCTAAATTTAGCAATAAAAAGAAACTTAAACTATTTCCACTATTTTAACTTATGAGGGAAATCCTCTTGATCTAAAAGATCTTACAATTTTTTTAAAATATGTATTAACTCGTTAAATGTCATAAACAAATAATTTATTATAAATAAAAGAAGACCGCATAAAGATGTATTAATATATTTAAAAGCCATTGTCACCTATTTTATTTTTATTTTCTAAAAAAATAATTATTACTATGAATTTCAAATATGAATATTTTTCTAGTTTCGACAAAAAGTATGCCTCTGACTTAGATCGAGTCTATTTTCTGTAAATAAATTTAATCCAAAGAGTTAAATCTGAAAAATTCATTAATATTTTAACTCAGTAATTTTCTTTGTATGATATGATTTACAAATAAATCATTAGATCTGCGTTTTTGAAAACTTATATTTGTGAGTATTTCTTCCGGTGTTAACTTTTTTCCAATTTATTTCTTTTTAAATTATGAGCTTTCACATTTCAATTATGGTCAATAATTTTAAATTTCTAACGAGAAATTAATTTAAAATTCTGTTGGAATTAAATTCTAAATCATTCAACCATGATTTTAAGCCTTTCTATTAATATGTTTCAATTAAAAATAGTGTCAAAAAATTCAGAATAAAATTTTTCAATTATAATCTAAGAGTCAGCAGCTTATTCTTTTATTTTATTAATTTCATCTTTTTCCTCTGTTTTTGTAGAATTTTCCCAATTTTTACAGAATATTATTAATTAAATTTTAAAGAATATTTTATGTGAGTAAATTTTAATTCAATTCACTTAACCTGAATATTAATTATTATAAACTGTAAATTGAATAAATTCTTTTTCCAGACTGCAGAGCTTAGACTTCAACACCATCTTACCTCCGACTCCTGAAGAATATGACAATTTACAGCCCCCAAAAGAAGATGGTAATATTCTTTCATTCGTCTTATTTTAATTCACATAATTAACTCTACACTAATGAATTTTTATTTTTTGTTAATAATTGTGCAAATCTATATAAGTAGGGGAAATGAATACAGGAAAAATAATTATAAAATTATTTTTGAACAAATATTAATTAAAACTAATTAATCAAAAAATTTTAATGCTTAATTAAAATGTTCATACTAAGATTTATTTTATTTTAAAATAAATATAGTAACCAAATAATTTTACTAATAAATTGTTAAATTATGTAAATTTTTGTTAGAAAAATGTGACAAAATTATTGATGCATCTATGCGTCGTGTAAAAGTTTATTCCGCTAAAGAAAATTTTATAAAGTAAGCATTTTTATATTATTATCTTGAAATTGGTCATGATAGCCGTCATTCAGTTTCATATTCAATTAATCTTGATTAAATTTTGTCTGTTAATGATGTTCAGATTGAACAAATACTTCAATACTTCAAAGAAAATTTGATTACTTCATTTATAAAAAAAATTGCTTAAAAGATAAATGATCAATAATTCATAATTTATTTATTTCTGAATTATGCTGCTTTACTGTCTGTTTTCATGCATGGAAATACGCATTTAGGAGACTTCGCCACATTATTTGAATCTTTCAAAGTCAAAGCATTGCTTTCGTTAAATTTCTACTAAAATAAGTTATATACGTATTGTATTGTTAAAAGACCAATTTAATGCATTTGTACGTAAACAGTGAACTTGCACACAAAATTTAATCTACATCTTTCCCTATATATAAATCTCAGATTATTTATAGTTTTCTGTATCTTATTTTTTGTTGAACTTAATTTAATTAATAAATATGAAAAAAATTTATATTATCGTCCTTTTTTATATAATTTCTGTGATCTAATAAGAGATCTAAGATTATTCGAATTTCGTGCCTCTGAAACACTCCGATTTTAGCTTAATTTAAGTAATTGATGTTCTGTTGAACTTTTATTTCTTAAAATGCATAATTTATAATATTCTCCGACTACATAACTAAGTCCTGATATAAAACCAATACATAATGAAAATTTCTCACCAGAACTAAAAGAATTATGAGATTTTTTTCCTTCCTTAGGCTTTGATAAATGGAATATTACAATATGAGAGATATTTGTGTTTCTGGCTATCATATTATCTGAAAGCATTAGAAGAAAGAACTAGTTTTGTAGTTATTCCTTTTTTATATTTTAAATGATTAAATTCTTCTATGATCGGTTGCTAACCACATGGATACTTTCTACATTATTCGAAGAGAAAATAGAATCTACGAGTTCCAACTGACAACTTAGACATTTACTGATTATTTTGCGTTTTAGATTTTAACGTAATTCTTTCTGTGGCAACCATCGTGATATTAATTTTAATGCATACATTGAGATTATTAGATCTTTATAATTTAAAAAAAAAAATCAAAAATAATATTTTAAGACAACATTGTTTGGATAAAAAATAAGTTGAATTAAATTCAGTAATATTATGTGAACTAAAAATAATAGTATAGATTTAAATTTCGAACATTTTTTCAATTCTCAAGCATTTTTGAATTTGAAAACACTTTTATACGTAATATTCTCCATCAAATTTAAAAACAATGAAATACGTAGCATGGAATGTTTCTCCTACAGTTGCAATGTAATGCTTGCAATGCTTAACACAGCTCTTCTTAATTTAATTGAAAATGATAGTAGCCATAATTCTTCTCCTAACCAAGAGAAGAAATATGGCTATGAAAAGTTGAAAACATATTTTACATAGTTTATTTGATTTTATTATAGTGGTGTTGACTTCTATTAAGAAAGCTCTTTTCTAATGTTTCATTATGGATTTTTATTCCTTTATCAAACTTTAGGATTTTGTCAGATTTTTTTGTTAAGCTGAATTTGACTGTTTTTTGCCATGCTAATCTAAAATAAAGTAAATTCATTAATAACTTTTCGGAGGAAATTATTAATCTATTAATGTCTGCATTCGAATTACATTCTGGAAATAATCTTTATCTCTAGTTATACTAATAATTAATATGTGTTTGTTAGCATTTCACAGGCCAGATTATCTAACCTACAGCTACCAAATTTGGCCCATAAATACCTTGGAAAATGTAAATACGTGTCTCGGAATGATTCTTTTGAAATTTTAATTAGTTAATAATTTAATTGAATATGGGCGTTTTTCCGCAATAACTTCCAAAAATATCATTTGTTAACAATGAATTTTACACTTTTTCGAAATTTAAAAAGTTGTCTTTTCAATTATACCATATTAACAGTCGTGTGAATTGTTTCTGAATTTCGGAAATTTTTAAAAAAATTTTGCCTGATTTCTAACAACAGATTACATATAGGTCTGAAATTCAAACTGTATTCTTTGTCTCATAAAATATTTAACCGATGACTTTTTTTTGAATTATTGAAAACTAATGAAGAAGAATTCTTCTTAACATTTGTGTAGTTTAGATTCAACTTTAATGATTCAACTTCATTAAAAAGGTTCAGGTAATTCTAGTGCGATTATAATACCACTAAAGTTAGAATATAGAAGAAGCGATACATTTACATTGCTAATAGCTCTATGAAGCCATGAGAATGGTCTTCATTAAAAAGGTTCAGGTACACAATAAACAGAACTTCAGTTATATAATTCAAATAAGACGGCTTTGATGTCAGGCAATTTAGTGGAATCATGGACACAAAGTTATAGCAAAAATCCATTTGAAATCAAACGCAATAAATATTCCCGGCGAGCAGCATGTCGCCAAAGACCACTAGTTAACAATAAAACTATGCAAAAATGAAGGCCGGATAAAGATAATTGCATACTGTATGTTACTTGTTGTAGATCAAAATAACCTGTTTCTCTATCATGTCATACTCAAAACGTCACATGTGACAATATATTTTAAGACTTTTACCTAAAATACTTTAAATTATGCATTTATTTTAATTTATATTCCACATGTAAAGAGATTTCGCAAACAGGAAATGCACTTTTGCATAACAATTACAACAAGCAACTTCGATATGCGTAATATAAACCCTTCCATAACCAGCTATCTGTAACTCAATTCTTTTCCAGGAACATTAGAGCACTATCCCATGAACTATTGTTCATCTTTAAAACGTAATCAGCAACATTGCTAACCAGCGTATCAGATATCCACAGATTAATTGATTCAATATCGTCTTTTAATATTAATCGTTGGATTATTGATCAACTGCAGTTGATGGTTATCAGATTAATGGAGAGAAAATCCTGTTATCAGAATTCCCCATCTCCCTGTCGGTTGAATTTCCATAAATTAACTTCGGTCCCTACGAGGAGATACATTAGAGTTAGTTGATAAAGTGTGGGTTGTGACTTTCACAAAGTCTGCTTATTTGGGGCAGCATACATGCGTCAGAAAGTAGGTGGTAACGAGTTTTGAATTTAGTTAAATTTTAGTTCCTCTCTACAGAGAGACATTAATTAACAAATATAGCTAGATAAGTTAACACAGAATCGTGGGGATAATTGTAATGTCCTTTACAATGAGGAAGTATAATAGAACTTATATCTATTCCGAATTCGTGAAGATAGAGCAAATAAAATAAAATCTACATTACAGGAAAATGCTTTATTGAAGTACAGCTTTTAATTCTATAGTTTTTCCAAATATTTCAAATATTTTTTTCTATAATACGTCTCAAATATACGAAATGCAAAGTTCTACAATCATGAAAAGAAAAAAGAAAGAAATATATGTATGCGTTTAATCCGTCAGCAAACATTAAATATATTATCAAGTGCTTATTTCTATTTTACTTTTGTTTTCAATAGCGGATGCAAGAATTTTTTGGACCCATGCAATTCACATTATAAAGCTCCCACTTTTAATAACTGTTCAATTCAGTTTGACACTTCAGCGGGATTTTAACCTAATCAGCATTCTAATGATTAATTGGAATTTAACTATTTTTATTTTAGTAATTTTGTAAAAATAGTTAAATTTTAATTCAATTATGTTTTACCCAAATCTGATTAATATTATAAATTCTTGAAATTTTAATTGAAATTATTAAGTAATTTATTCTTCCTTTAGAAATAAAAGCATCTAATTCATATGATAGATTATAAGGAAATATCAAGCTGAAAATAAATATAATTTTTAAAATTACTATTTCTCAGGAAATATAAAATGAAAGATAACAAAATCAATAAAATGTATAATTCATATTCTATTATAAATGAATAATTAATTACATTATTACGAATTTACATTTAGACTCCCTTAGCAAAATTATTTTATCTTATTGCAAGTTTAGTTTAGTTTAGTTATATTAACGTCCCGTTTTGAAGCAACACTAGGGCTATTTTGGGACGGACCTCGTAATTTTGAACCGCGGTGATGACGAGGACGACACCTGAGCTGGCACCCCCCTCTCCACACCACACCACACCAGCGGGAGGACGTTTGGTCAGGACGGATTTAACGTGCAACAGACCCCCTTACACGGCGGTTCTTCGGTGGAATCGGGTCTCGAACCTGAAACCCTACGGTTTCGAAGACGAGACCTTACCACCAGGCCACCGCGGCCCATCTTATTGCAAGACAAGCAATTTAAACTTAATTTAAATGTGCAGCAAAGTGATCGACGAATTATTTGCTAGTCAATGGCTGAAATTAATGGGAACTGCAAAAGGAATTATAGCATTTTCTGCAAACAATATCAAATATTCAGGTAAAATAATTCTTACCTTACCCCAAATGTTGAAAAACTGAAATAAAATATAAATAATTTAAAAGAAAAATGACAAATCTAAATCTAACATAGTTACATACTAGAGATATGAAACAAAAATTAATACCATGAAATGAAGGAAAAGAAAGACACGAAAGACGTATGTCTCTTTAAGCCTGCGAAATACTGTATGTTTACAATGTATTAAGCTGCAAAACTTAGCGTCTTTTTATAAATATCGCCAAATGAAGGTTATAAATTTTAAGTTTGCTCGATGAAGATAACGATAGAAGAATTACTTTTGAAATAAAAATATGTAGAGGGACGAGACTCTTTATTATGTGTTATGCCATGGATGAAAGAATGAGTTCAGTTTCAAGAACTACTTTTTATTAGCGGGTTAAGTTCCACGGCACAAACATTTAACACAAGCATATTGAAGAACAAATTCACACGGCAAGCATGGACAACACAAGAGACAAGAATGAGGAATCATGGGAAAACATGGCTCTTGATAGGTGGCTCTAGTAGCGCCACCTATGAAGAAAGTAGAAGGCAGTAATTGTAACCGCTACAAATATATAAAAAAAGGAGGAAATTAAAATTTTGAAAAATTAAATAGCTAAAAGATCACCGGAAAAATTATCAAAGAAAAATATAATAATTTGAAACTCTTAAATTTTGACTAAAAGATTCCTTTTAGGTCATAAATATTCATCTTGTCAGCTTGAGTTTCCCTACTACAATTTAAACCTGCACCAACATCGCTCTGATACGCATTCCTTTAAAGACACTAATTATGGCTTCAAATGCAGAGGCAGAGATATTAGTAATAGTAATATGGCCTATACAGTGTTTCGTCTGAATTTGACTGAGCTCATTTCTTTGCATGTCTAATTCATTCTTATAATTTGATTTATAATAGAATTTCGGTCAATTTCACAGGATTTTTACAGTTACTAAAATATACAGGGTGTTTCTGTGAACCGTTTCAGAACTTCTCAGAAGGGTAGGGTACATCCTGACAACTCGAAATCATACAGCAATGTGGGGTCGGAAATGCTTTCCTGAAGCGGTGTTGTACACAGAAGCACCATAAAGAAAAGAGACCGTAAATGAGAAATCGTTTTAATAATACAGGAAAAGAAGCAAAAGGTACATGGATTAAAGTAAGTGTTCGAAGTTTCTTCCACGGGCTACAATGCACGCCTCACATCTCCGACGCACGGACATCCGAACATTCTGGAATACTCCAGGCATATCTCGAATCTCTCCGACAGCTACTGCGATTCTTGCAACGAACTCCTCAGCAGTGTCAACAGGGATGTCATAAACTGGCGATTTCATATGACCCCAGAAATAAAAATCAAGACATGATAAGTCGGGTGACCGAGCAGGCCAACGCACGGGACCCCCACGTCCGATCCACCGTTGACCAAATGTGACATCCAGATAGTTACGAACATCTCCACTATAATGGGCAGGGGCTCCATCGTGTTGGAATCAAATTGTCTGTTGCGTCGATGAAGAAATCTGTTCATCTTTAAAAAGTTGTGGCAATACTTGCTGCAGAAAGAGCAAGTACGTAGGTCCGGTTAGACGACCCGGTAACAGGTAAGGTTCGATGAGGTGATCTCCCACAATACCGGCCCATACATTGACCGAAAATCGATTCTGTGCTGCACGACGTCGTATTGCATGCGGGTTCTCGACCGCCCAGATATGGTCGTTAGGCGTGTTGAAAATTCCTTCCCTTGTGAAGGATGCCTCATCGGAAAACAACTCTTCAGCAGGAAAAGGGGATTTGTAACACATTTTCCCAGGTACTACTGTGCGAAAGCAATACGATCTACATAATCCTCCTGTTTCTGTGTCTGGACACGCTGCACGTGAAACGGATGCATGCCTTCTGCTCGGAGAATCCTCCAGATGCTGCAATGGGAAACCCCGACTGCGTTTGCTACACTTCGTGTACTCGTTCTTGGATTCCCCTATACATGCTGCAGCACATTCTGTTCGGCGTCTGCAGTCCGTGTTGTTCTTACCCTGTTCCTGTGAACTCTTTCTAATGAACCTGTCTCAGCTAACCTCTGGTGCAGTCTTGCAAAGAAATTATGACTGGGAATACGCCTCATCTAATATCGTTCCGCTTACAAATGCTGGGCGGCTGGCCCACTACAATTTGCAGCCCCGCACGCCAAATGCATATCGGCTAACTCTGCGATCGTGTAATCATCCATCCTACTAAATTGGCATTCTTGTGCGAAATGAAGATTCCCTGCACGAAAGCTCGGACTTTTCGCACAACGCCATCTACCGCATCAGCAAAGCATTTCTGACTGCCCATGGGTATATGATTTTGGTTCGTCAGGATGTACCCTACCCCTCTTAGAAGTTCTGAAACGGTTCACTGAAACACCCTGTATATATTTTTTTATTCTATATATTTGAATTCGTTTCTTACGTCATAAATATGAATTTTTAAAAAATATTTCGTGCCTCTAAACCAAATCTAAAAGCATTGTAGGATGTCGATATTTTCTGGTTTTTACTAGTTTTAGTGCGTCTGAATAAATATTTTTACTAAGAGAATTGAAATCTTGGTGTTTAAATATACAACAATTTTTAAATCATTTTGTTTTTTATTAAATATTTGTTTTTATATTTTTACTAATTTTTTTCCCTTTTTTTGGCCTTGCATAAAGGGGTGGGTGGTAGATTTTGCCCTTATATAATCTATGGTTGCTGAAGCTCATAGATATTCATAAGAATTCTATTTTTCAGATGGAACTCCTACAATCGTTCGATTCCATGTCACTGTGCTCAGTATAGACTCCATAGATGAAGGCTCAATGGTGAGGATTGATTTTTGAAAAAATATTTAATTCCATATAATGTATGTTTTGACAAATTTTAATTCAATTTTTGTTCAATAATTAGAAAACAATTAATTTCTATAACGTAATTTTAATTTTAGTCTGATTTTTATTGCAAAGTAAGATTTTGTATTTAGATAATTGTTAAATTTTATATGTCATAAATTGTACAGAAAATTGAATTTTGGATCAACAATATAACAATGTTTTAATATTTTTTTAATTTACTCCTTATATTTAAAGTGTATATAAATAAAAAATAATCCTTAAATTTAATTTACTGTATTTGTTTGTTACGTATCCAAATGGAGCAAATTTAATTTATATTTAAAGTATCCAAAACTATTTTTCATTAAAGTGTATGTTCCAGATTTTAATTCCCATTTTCCCTGCCTTATAAATTTGTCTGAATATGATACCTTCGAAATGTATAAATCTGATAAGAAAGCCTTTTTTTTCCCCTTTTTCTTTTTTCAACTTATGAAAAAACTCAATTCAGTGACGTCAGATTGGTTGCTGTGCATGTTTTTCCTGATTTCTACATTTTTTAAAAGCCTTTTTTACTATGGTTAGCCTAATATGTGCACAGATAAATAAATATCTGCATGCACAGAACTTATCTGCACAGTACTTAATATCTACATGCACAGAATGAAAACAAAAGATAAAATGAACGCAACAGCTTATTATCTCTATTAATAAAAAAGATGAATGTGTATAATTATATTTGCGTTCAACAGGACGTAACAGCATACCTACAACTACAAAATTTCGTTTAGACGCGCTTTAAAAGAAGAAAATGTGCATTTTTTTTCTTAAATTTTTAATTAATTAAAAATCGACCGAATTTTGATGTTCTTTTTAATATAACTTCCGAAAATATTATTGTGCAAAAATGATTTTTGCGTCATCTTAAAATTTGAAAACTGTCTTTTTAAATCATAGAATTTAAAATTCGGCAATTTTTTAAAATATTTAAAGCTAATTTTACAATAATATATTCATATGTTGCAAAATTCAATGGAAATCAAATTCTTTTCATTATTACTACAAATATTGCATCCCAGAATTTTCTTCCATTGTTGTTAATAAATCTATGAAGATTTGACTAGTTTTCGTATTTAAGCAATTTTCTATTCATTCCATGCTCTTATTTATTTATTTGAAATTTTATTCTACTTACAAATACATCTTTACTCCAAAAATAATTTAATTTCAAATTTAAGTTGAGATGACAGAATTGTCCATTATTTAGCACAATGAACTAAGACGGCGTAAAACTTCCTAAATTAGCACGAATTTCATGTCTATCAAAATTTGAAATTTAAAATATTTTGTTGAGGAAGCCTTTAAGACCCACTTAATATAACATTCAATTGAAGCTTTTAGCAAACTTCAACCTCAATTAATCGGAGAATCACCAAAGGCGGCTAGCATGTATTTTCTTTGGAAATGAATTACAAAGCGCATGTATCAAAAATAAAGGAAGTAACTAAATATGTGTGTATTATTTTCTTTCTATTAAAATGTTGGAATATTGAGGTCTTGGATTAAGTATGTCGTTTTTCTCCGTCTTCACCAATAATAATAAATACCTTCATTAAAAATACCTTTCTGTCTGAAGAAGAAATGAAATTCATTAAACTAAGCTCTTATATTGTTTAAATTTAAGGGAATGGGCTGTGACAGTGATATACTATTTTATCGAAATATAAATATGCAAGGCAAAGATTATTTGGCATTTACTAATTTTATTGCTATTTGAAAATAGGGGATAATTGCTTTCATTACTATAAATACCTAAATTCATCATTTCAAGTTCAAGCTCCTTAGATCATTTTGGGTAATGTTGCAAAATTTTCAAATATGTGGGGGAAACGGAAAATAAATTTTTTATGTTTAATGAAAATCAACTTTATTCAAAACTATAATAAAATAAGAAATTATGATAGTATCCCGATATCGATGGGGATTGTAATAGGACTTTCAATAAAAATTTGAAGTAATTTCTTTACATTTTAAAAAAAAGCCGTTCTAGCTTCTTTTCTCATTACATAAAATATAGAGAAAATATAGTAATTGTCAGAAACTTCGAACTTGAGATTTTGACGAATCTCGACGTGTTCGATCTCCCTGAGTTCGAAAACATATGTTTGGAAAATGTCCATCTGTCTGTCTGTGACAAAGATAACTAAAAAAAACTTTGAGCTAGGTAAATAAAATTTAGTTTACGGGCTTAAAAATAAATCCTTAGATTTCTATCAAATTTTGGGCAAAATACTTTTAGAGGAAGTCTGTGCGTCCAGCTGTTCGAATATAAGTTAGCACGATAACAGAAAAATGAAAAATGCTAGATATATAAAAATTTGGTACAAAAATTTAACGAAATATAATAAGTGGTTGATCTGTCATATCTGTTGCTCTGTTGTTGCGATAACTTAAAAACTTTATTACTTAAATATACCAAATTTGGTAAGCGACTTTATGTGTAGTTTTATGTCAAAGTTTTATGTAATTTTTGTTTCAAGCGAATCGGAAGAACACGTTTGAACCCGAAATTTGGTTTTTGAATGCTTTTGACAGCCAAATCAAGAATTAATCATTTTTTTCAAGAATTAATTGCCAAATAACTCGCCAATGATCGCACTATAGATTCAGCAAAAATGCCAAATTCTTGGGAAAAGTTAACATTTCGTAACTATTGTATGTCACTTGCATGCAAGACGTTTTCTGGGATAACATTTTTATTAAAGAGGATGCGAGATAATTTTAGGGAAACCACGTACGCTGGTTATTTTACAATATTACAGCATATCATACTTTGTTTCTACTGATATTTCTTATGAGCATATTTTAAAGTACGTTTAATATATAGAAATTTATAATTAAAAGCAACATTTTAAATTTTATTTACTTTCATGTAAATTTAGTTAATTTTTATAAAGGTATCATTAATTCTCGTAATTTGTTGAAATGTTTATTAAAATGAATCATCATGTTTATAGAAATTAGAAAAATATTTTTAGTTCTTATAGTATTATATTAGTAGAGTAGTAAATGAAATTAAAACTTTGTTTAGAAAATCGAGATCAAAACTATTGTAAAAAATAAATTTAAAAAAAAATATAGATCAAATATTTTAGGGTGTCCCAAAAGTTTCTTTCTCATTGCACTATGAATGGCCTTATCTGGCTCTGCTTGAGCAAACATGCAGGCTTATCTATTAGTCGTCTATGTCATCTGTTTCAGTCGTACCTCAACTCTAAACTGTCGCAAAGCCGAGACTACTCCCCAAAAAAGTCCTTTTGTTCATTTGGTGGGTTTCAAAGGCGCAATTTCCTAAGAGCTCCTTCTTCAAGATGAAACAAAAATACTACGAAATACTGACATCAACTGGATAAACTGTAAGCTGCCATAGCAAAGAATCGGCCAGAATTAATGAACCGATGAGGCGTTATTTTTCATCATGACAACGCGAGACCACATGTTGCATTAGTCTTAAGAGAGAAGCTCTTTCAATTCGATCGAGATGTGTTACTACATTCTGCTTACTCTCCAGATCTCGATCCATCTGATTATTACTTCTTTCTGGCCTTAAAAAATTATCTTTACGAAAATCGCTTTAAATCCATCAGCGAAATAAAAGCGCACCTCGAGGATTATTTCTTGTCCAAAACACAATAATTTTAGAAAGAAGGCATAATGAGGATTCCTAAGAGATGGAAGAAGGTAATAGAGCAAAAGAGTTATTACATAACAAAATAAATAATATCTTAAACGGTAAATACTGTGTATTCATTTCATATTAGAAATAAGAAAGAAATTTATGGGACACCCAAATAAATATACATTTGAATTAAAAAAATATACAGAACGTGATTCATGGAAAACGACACTCTAATTAGAGAACTAAGATGATAATGATTCAAGTTAAAGATTAAGAATGTAATTAAGATAAAAATAGCTTTTTTGTTGTTCTCTTCGAAAGTGGTTTTCTTTTATCCCTGTTAAGGTGAAATAACAATTTGTTGTTGTGATTATATGCATAAATTCCATCATCGTAGTGAAAAAAATCTATACTTTGACTACTGAATTAAGGCATTTCAGTCACTTAGAAAGTTGGTTAATTCATGGCATCAAAAGAACATGTGTTCTTTTGAAGAATTACCATAAAATCCAATTAATGATGTACAAGAGAAGTAATTTTCTAATAATATGATTATTATCTATCTATGAAAGAAGCTTTTTATCTATTATTATTTGCTTTATCATAAATGCAGATACATTATTTTGGAGATGTAGGTAAAACCAATTATTGTTTAGAGACTTTTTGCTGGCTGTATTTTTTTTAAACATTGAACATCGTTTTGCTTCATTATGCTTATTAAGATTTGCTTATCATTTCATAAATAGACTTATTTGTTTAAGAAATGATAAGCAAACTTTTGCTTATTAAGATCATAAATAAACTAACATATTTCATTTTATTAATGATAATTGCTTTAAAAATAATTTAGTATCTTATATTGAAAAATAATTTTTGATCTTATTAAAAAGTATAGCAAATATAAATTTTTGAAAGGTATAAAAATGAGTCATTTATTTCCATTGTATCATTGTACAAATCAAAATATTGAAATAAAAAAAACATTGATTTATATAATTTATATTTTATTTAAAGGCCGAGATAGTCTGGTTGATAGGGCGTTGGATTCGCATACCTTGGGTTGTGAGTTCGAACTCTGCTAGCCGAAGACTCTCCGTGTGTGCGGTGGCTGACGAGCGTATAAATCTGTCGTGGTCACAAAGTCCTCCATGTCGAGACCAATACCATGGGGGTACTTGTTCAGGTTGAAATTACGTTATGTGGAGGAGTGAATGAAATGCATGAATGAAGTCAGTCCCGTAAAGACATACTCTACTAAGACATACTCTTGGCCCCAGATGTCGCTATTGAAAAACAAGAGACGTTCTCTCGGCTTAAAATCGCTGACTTCGTCAGCAGGCTTATCTATGACGCCATTAGAAGCAACAACATATTTTATTCAGTTTTTAAAAATTGTTTCTTGAAATATCCGTGTGTCACTTTCCAGATACAGAATTTAATTGTTAATCTTTAAACTTTTACTGTAATAAAAGATAGTTGTGTTTATTAAATATTCTAGTTAAACTCAAATTTCTAGGCTTCTGATTACTGAAACAAATCCAGGATATATTTATGCAATGGAAATTGAAAATTATCAATCGATTCAATCTATATATATAACATAAAACGAAATTTCGAGAGTTTGCAATACGAATCACATGCATTTCAGAGCAAAATATTTTATTCATTAAATATAATGGTTTTAAATTTGTCATAAGTTGTATTCTAAGCACATACTCATATTTAATCTCCATGATTGTGCAATTAATTCTTGATATATTACTTTGGACTTTGTTTACTTAAAAATATTCTATAGTCTTTGAAGTTATTTCTAAACTTCATTCCCCTTCTCTTATATGAATCTGTTTTGCACAGTTTCGACAAATTTTATTAATTTTCTTATCAAAATGATTTATGCTCTATCAAATATAGGTTAATAAGGAATATAATTATATAAATAAAAGCGATTTTATCTGGGTAGCGATTTTATACGGTAATATGGACATTATATATCAGTTACTATTAGTTAATTTACTTAGTTTAGTTATTGACATCTTTATATAATAGAAAATCATTGATTAATATTATAGAATATATCAAAACATTTCAAGTCTTTGTAAATTGTAAAATTTCAAGTATTGTAACATATGTGATACAAAAACCGTCTGGAGCTGAAATATTTTGGATAAAGTAGTGAATATATTCAGTGGTACACATTTTCGTTTTATTAAACACCAGTCCTAAGTATTATGTTTTCCCGAGGCGATCATTGAATGAAATAGAATAATAGAATTCAAAGCTCTTAGCTTCATGACTATCATTTTTAATCGCATAGAAGTGAAACTTTTTACATTTAAAATATTAGTATGATAAAAATATTTAATGAAGTATGACTAATAAAACCAAAGGGGATGTACATTTATTGAATGAAACAACAAGAAATATATTTTTTTACATATAAAAAATTTGCTATCTGGAACTATAGCTTATCTCTAAAGGTTTAGACATAAAATATTGTGCAGCGATTAAAATAGAAATCTGCATAGACATGATGATATTAATTATGAATTGTAAGCGACAGGAATGTACTACATTAGTAAATACCATAAATTATTAACAAAGAAAAAATGCATAATTCCCATGAACAGTGAATTATCAGAATACACAATAAGAATAAGGCAAAGAAAATTTAAAACTTCAAAGGCAAAAAGTAGTTATTTTTTGCCGAATGATTAATTCTATTTTATATTACTACCCCAGCTGCATTCTCTTTTTTAACTTGCTAATTTTTTCCAGTTTACAAAGATAGAATTTTGTAATCGCTTTTCACTAACCTACTGATATGCAAGAGTTCTAAAATTTTGTTCAGACGCGTGTTCTCGATGATAATACAATACTTTAGTATTTTTCAAAAATAACTAATCAATTAATCGCTTGGTTCTATTTAGTTTTGATACAATAAGTAAAGAATCATTTGGTATAATATGAAGAAAAATTGAGGACAAGACTCCTTTTAATTAATAATTATAATAATTAATTATAATAATAAAGTTAATTAATTATAATAATAAATTAATTAAGAGTTAAATATGTATGAGCTAAATTTGTTTGGTACATTAATATTCTAAATGAAACAACACGACAAAAAATGAATTATGCAAAAAAAAAAGAAAAAAAAATCAAAAGAAAGCAAATTTGTTAATATACATTTCAAATTAAAATATATTATATATGTGAATAAAATTCTAATTTACTGCAAATATTTCTAAAAGCATCTGGCATCTTTATCACTTTTGATTTAATCACCAAAATTTAAATTAGAAATTATTTTCTATCTTTTAATACACTAATGAAAACATACTTTATAAAAACTTAATTTTTATTATTTTTATTAATCATTACTCTGCTCCATGAAAATATCCCTCCATAATCTGACGATTTTATTATCGCTTGTCATATTCTATACAGTCCTCTGAAGAAGCACTTGCATCATCTAAAAATAAGTCCTCCAGTCGGTAGTTTGAAAATATATTCAACCAACTTTATTACTTAGCTTTCAGATCATTTAATAAAAATCTTTAAGCAAAATGCCCAGACGGAAAACAAATTTAAGAATAAATATTAACAAAACTCTTGCATCCTCTATAAGTTATTTATTTTTCTTATTTAATTAAATCTTTCTGCGGCAAAGCAATTATATTTCCATTGCCATCTTTGCCTAGTTTTATTTACCTCTTAACTATCAGCAAATAGTTTAGACTTCATGCATATTAATGGCTAAGTTCCAAGGTTGCGAAGAATTACATTAATAAGTCTGAACTCAACGAATATGCTTGACAAAATATTCTAACTGCACTCCTGACATCGAGAACGAGACATCTGCCAACCCAAAGTCGTGAAAGTTAATTGCATGTTATTTAATTATATTCGCTGCTTCTAAATGCCATCTGAGGCCTCGTTTTTCTTTTAGATGGGATGGCAACACCATTTGTTGAAACTTATTCTTTCCCTTCTTATGAAGATTATGCTTCTTCGTTTTAGGTTCGAAGTTATTAATTTTTGCGCAGGATATAACAAAATCTTATTAACTTTGAAAGCCTTCCTTGTAATGTTCCTTGATATTAACCCATTAGGCATCACTTGTTATGAATTTAAGTAGTTAGATCTCATTATTTTGCTTTTTGATAGGAAAAGTTTTCTTGGCTTGGATAGACGGATATGTCTATCTACTAGTAATTATGCTATAAAATATCTTATGGTAATTTGTTTACAAAGTTCTTGACTTTCACAACGGGAAATTATCCCTATTAGGCAGCATTTTTTTTTTATTTAACAAATATTCCTTTTTCTGTTTTTAGCACAATAAAATAATGCAAGAATTATCTATTTAAATTAAATTCGGTTATATTAATATTAAAAGTTCATTTTTGAATATCAAAGATATAAAAATATTTAAAAATATTATTTAAATATTTCATTTTATACCAAACAATTTTTCATTTTCTCTCAAATAAAAAGATTTACAAACTTATGTAAATGATTATATGAAATACAAAAGAAAATAATTTATAGAGGTGAATTTATTTTTTAATCAAACTTAATTCATTAATTTTTTCACTTTAATTATATCAAAATGATGCTAGAATTATCTATCTGAATGAAAACGAGTACTATGAAATACAAAAATGAACTTTAAATTATAAGAGATATGAAAAGCAATTAAAGCTATTATTTAAATATTTATTTTTAAGTGATTTTTTTATTAGCAATTTTTTTTATTTTTCCTCAAAGGAAAGATTTATGTAAATGATTATAGAGAATACAGAATAAAATAATTTGTAGAGGTGAATTTATTTTTTAATCAATATTAATTTATTAATTTTTCCGCTTTCAGTACAGTAAAATAATGCAAGAATTATCTATTTGAATGAAAGTCAGCTATATAAAATTCAAAAATGAACTGTAAATATTAAAATATATAAAAATATTATTTAATTATTTAATCTTGCCAAGCGATTTTTAAATTTCCCAGCAAAAGAACGATATAAAATCTTATGTAAAGGACTATATGGAATACAAGAAAACATAATTTTCAGAAGTAAATTTATTTTTTAATCAAGATTAATATATTAAAATATTTCACTGTTTAATTAAAATTTCTGCTTTAAAGAACTTATATACTTCAAATTAAAATTCCATTGAATAAATAATCATATTAAATTCATCATAATAAATCATTCAATTACGCGAAACTTGCCGAAAAAAAGGTCCTAACAGAAAGTATCAAACATAATTCGGTATGCAATCAATGGAAGATAATCCAAAGGAAATGGAGGAAACAAAATTTAAAAATTGTTAACTGTTTCTACAATTTAATATTTGAATCGGTCATTAATTTTGTCTCTTTCAAATAATGTTCTTCATCCTTTCTAAATTGAAGAATAAAGCTAATATTCTGCCAATACAATTTCTCCAATTGCCAATATATATTCATTATCTATTCGTAAAAGAATATTGACAGACTTTCTCAATTCTTTTATTTCGCTATTTCATTTTAAACTTAAAACAATTTCACGAATCATTTTTGATCGCAGAATTTTTTCGTGAAAAAAGGAAAGCAAGACAGATAATGAAGTATTAATTAATAATAAACATGAATTTTAGATAAATGTACTGGTTTGTACAATTTTAACGAAATGTTTGGATTCAGAATTATTTTTACTTTCTACACGAGCGGGAGGAAATACAACTCTCTACGAAGATTCTAGTTTCAGTTACATTTACCCCCTATTTCGAAATAACAGTGAAATTATTTTGAGTTAAAAATGACAATTTTGATCCATCGGATGGCACGAACGATATATGGGCCTGCACTTCTTCAGCAAACTCACAACAAGGGAAGGACATTTTAGTCCAATGCATTTAACTTATACCGTACCCGTTTGTACAGCTGTTTTTCGGTGGGATCGGATTACGAGTCTAGAATCCTGTGATTCCAAAAACAGGAACTTACAGCCAAGCCACCAGGACTCTACCTCTAAGAAGGAATTAATTAAGATGACTAAAGTAACACAACATGTTTATAACAATTAATTATAAAAGTTAAAACGCTCTTAAAAACATAGAAAAAGGGATGCATTAGTACGAAATATACTAGTATGAAGAATATTCAATGTTGAAATATAAAATTTAATGGCACTGCTTCACAGAAATGCCACTTTTGAAGATCAAAAGCGCACGCATCATACAAAACAGTCGACTGGAGGGTGGCACTTTACGCAGCACTGTGTATTTATTCTTCATCTCTCGTCTCATTTCGTCAGAACTGTTTGCAAACGCCAAATTGATGAATGCAGGCATTGAGGTGTCCCTATTGTGGTATTGATCGTTGATAGTACAAGTGCCAGATGTTATTCTGCTCATGATTGCATTACTTTTTCAGCAAGTACAAGTGAGTCAGCTACTTGTCTAAACCAAGGGGGGGGGGGGGTTGCACCGCCTTAGAAATGAGAATGAGAAGATTCCTGTATGGTGGCGGGGTACTGTGGGCGGTCGGTTACCTCCTATCAATGAATGGACGTGCTTCCCACTGGAAGGGTTGTACCGTGGTCGGTATGGCCTTAGGACTCAACCATAGTTCCCTTCAGAGCTGCTGTCGAGGCGATCCGCTTAATCAGATTTAATCCGAAGGACTTTATTAGGCGAGGCGGAGTAAGCATTGTAGTTACCTATCTATAACTGTAAAATTTTTCCCAGCTAAATAAGAATAAGATAAGAAAGTAAAAACGATCAAAATAATATAGATATTTTTAAGGACACGCTGAATTACAATTCGATATGGCTTTTATCATTTTCATGTTAATACAAGTATTCAGAGTCCCCAACTTAATAACAGGGTATCATTGAAAAGCCTTTCTCAAAATGATACTAGAATTGGCAGGCTATATTTACTTCAGAAAATAGATATGACAAGCATTGAAGATAGCAAGCAATCATAACATTCATAGCAACTTGCAAAATCTTATTATTGGACCTTATTCTCATTAAAACCGGGTTGTGTTGGTGCACGTATTTAATATAAATTAATGATAGTTCCTATGCGATCTATGAAAGACTCAATAAAAAAATAATAACTGACACAAAAGAACTAAATAAATTCTGTAAGGATAGAAATATTGATTCTTGTTTCAGACTTATGTAGCTGACATCTTCATGTCGCAAAGCTGGAAAGATTACCGTTTACAATTACCGGAGAACATGACATCGAAGTACCGTCTGCTTCCACTCAGCTGGCTCAAGAAAATGTGGCGGCCAGACTCCTTCTTCAAGAATGCTAAAAAGGTCACATTCCAGGAGATGACCATCCCCAATCATTACATCTGGCTATACAGCGATAAGACCATCCTATACATGGTGAAGTAAGTTTCGTGTTTATAAATATGTAAAATGCTAAAGAAATGCATGAGTGCGTAAAATGTTTCAAACATTTTTGAGAAATGGAGATAAACATTTATTGCGCGTGCGCTGTTGTTGTTACTGTTCCATAGTTTTTTGAAGCAAGAGTCATATTTGACTATAAATAGAAGACTATTATAAACAGAAGTATAAAGAGAAAACACATAAAATATGGCGATAAAAATAATAAAAATTACTTCAACATCTCAAAAAATAAAGCAATTACTTCATGAAAATTCAAAACAATGATGTAGTGAACAAAAACTTAAAAAAGAAGCGTTTAACAGAAACAGAAGGAAAAAAATCCTAAATATAAAATGCTTTGTGATATATTTCGCCCACCAGGTCTTGTAATGTTAAAGACGAAAACACACAAACACAATAAGAATTTAAAACCGGATATCAATTGAAATATGTATGCCCTATACGGAGACGAGTGTGTGTGTTTGACGATAGTATTTCACGTGTGAAAAACATTATTTGAATAGAATCTGAAGAGTAATTTATACAAACATTTTGTTTTTAATAGCATAAAAAAATTGGAGATAGCAGGCGAAGGAATTGGTAGGAAAAACATTAAAACAATCAATACCTTAATATAATTAATGAAATAAAGTCGTACTACTCATTTTACTAAACAAAATTCTTATGAAGCAAAAAAAAAAGTATTCAGCATTAATCCACAATAAAATTAGTCTTAAAAGTAAACCTTAAACCAATAGGAAATTTCAGAAATTAAGCACTCTTTAAGGAAAAGAAAAATAAATAACCAAATCACAATTGAGGATAAAATTTCATTTTTTTTTTCAGGCTGACCCTAGAACTATCATGCGCCATGAAATTCGAAGCATACCCACATGACACTCAGACTTGTTCCTTAAAGATGGAGAGCTGTAAGTAATGAAGTATTTTTATTTGGAAAAACGTCACTCCCCTCTAACATGTTGCTTAAAATTTATGATAGATTCACTCATCCTTTAGAAATGAGATATCAGAAGTGGAAATTTTCCTTTAAAAATTTATCCCTTTTTATAGCATTATTGGTCATTATAACAAGTTTTCCGAATCATGCAGTATATAATATGCAATATTTTATTTTAATGATTATATTGCATGTTACAGCAGCCGGTTTATACCAAAATAAGTTTATTTAACAATAATTGCAAATTTAGAACTTTAGAGAAGAAATACTTCTTTACATCCTAAGACAAAAGCATGTGCTGAATGCATGTTAAAAACAATAAAAATAAAAAATAAAACAGTATGCTGTATATCCACAGTATAATTTATATAAAGTGTTAGTAAAATTCGGCAATTCATGTCCAGAGCTCTGTAGAAATAAATAAAATAATGTCAAATCTTTAGAACTTCCATTTTAAAACATGGGAAACGACTATTAGGAATGGATAAAAAAAAGCAGGTGAAAAGAATCTGGTGTAAACGACTATGTTTTCTTTTAAAGCTTTTTACCTTAAATTGAATTTAACAAACTACGATTCATTACAAATTGTTTGCGACTTGGTAGGATCAAACAACTTAATTTTTTTTCCAACTTTTCAAGTGTTATAATGAAAAAAATATTTTAGTTAATAGAGCATTTTATTCAAATTTCGTGCCTTACTTTTTAGGTATTTTTGCATATTTATTACAATATCTTACCTTTTTATGGGAAGCTTAATTTATTCTTAGCTTATATAAGCCTGTAGTTATAGTTTAATAGCTTAGCTTAGCTTAGCTTTATACATAGTTTAGTTAGTTTATGGTCCAAGGCTGTAAGCTGTATAGAAAAAAAATTGCTGAAGCATTCAAATAATGAGTGATACGCGAATGATGACGCTTAAGGAAATAAATTAACATCTGAACTGTAAGTTTGTCCCAAAATATACAGGAATGTAATCAAGTTTCATAATGTCCGGTAAGAATCTATACGAATCTTGTATTTATCGTCAGTTTTGCATGATCTTTTGCATATTTGATGCAAAAGGCCGATGTGTAAAACTGACGAAAAATACAAGATAATGCATCTGATTGTATGACATCTGTTCAAATAATTTGAACTAACCACATAAGAAAAAAAAGCGACTAAGAAATATTCATAAACGACTAAAAATTAAAAAATTACTGTAAGATATACATTTGTTTAAACAAATGTACCAAGATAAGCATTTGTTTAAATAGTCGTTTTTAATTCATTAGCGATTAAAAATTAAAATATCGAATTTCAAATTTTGATTTTAGCATACAATCCAATACCATTAAGTCAATATTAAAATATTTTAGGGACTTTCCTGCTCAGCTTTACGAGTGGCAAGTATAATTAGAATTTAATTCTTTAAAAACATTAATAACTAAAAGTTTGAAAATCTCGTCACAACCACCACTCGCTTCTGCGTACATCCGAACAGATTGCACGAAGTGCAATAGCTTATAGTTTAAGGAACCAAATTTATCAACAAAAGAAGACCGAATTTTTTCATGTATAAGATTTGGCAAGTTATTCCAGTGACATTAACATTTAAAATTAAGTAAATTTTACAAATAAAATTACAGAAAAATAAGTTCACAAGACTATTATTTAAAGTACTTTCTTTAGTGTTAGAAATATCATTAATACAATTAGAATTTTTTTTAAGTAGTCTTTTCAAGCATGACTCTTTAAAGCATGATAAATGCACTGGCGACAAACAGAAAATTGAATTATTAGAAGTTAAGTAAATTAAAGGTCAAATTTTGCTCAAGTTATACACCTATTTGATCATCACTAATTACTTCGAATTTTAGATAATTTCTACAGCATATTTATACCATATAATATGCATGCATCTATTATGCACGTTAGAATTACTTCAATTTAAATCCTATGAAATCAATTTGCAGAAAAAAGAAATTTCACATTTGAGATTACAAACATGAAATGAGACTCAATACATTTATGGAAATGAAATAAACGACCTTTATTTACATATTTTCAATTTAATACAAAAATAAATAAGATTTGCAACATTTTTACAGAATTAAAATATGAACATGCATTCGAAATGAAAAAGTAGCATGACATAAAGAGACATTTAAACTTTTTATCTTAACTAACTTTAAATTCTCAAAGTAAAATTAATACAATTATATTTGTCATTTTAAATCAAAAGCAATTTTAAGGAATTACTTTGAAATTCTATTATTTTAAGGCTTTTTTTCCCATTTATAAATAAGATATATGAATCTTACTTCTGAATTGAAATTTTACAGCTTTTTCAAAAGAAAGTTCTGCAAATTAAGTGAAAAACAATTATCTAGTATTTATGAGGGTTTTTTTTCACATTACTTAAAGTTAAAATTGGCATTTATCGCATCCATTAGTACCATAAAAACAATATTTTCTTAATAGATAAAATTTTTATTTAAACTTTAATTGATTTTAAATGCTAAATTTAAATCTGTCCAAAGTTTTGTATTATTTTACGAATGTATCACGTTTCTATCTGAAACATTAATCGCCATGTTGATCAGGCATGGTGATTAGTGTTTCCAAAATTTTGGAGGATGCCTGACTGGCTGACCGGCCGAGCCATTCAGGCATTCATTAATAGAAAATTAAAAGGGGGAGGGTGGGAACTGAGCCTTACGCTGAAAATGCTGGAAAACACCGATAAATGCTGTAAATAATATGCTGGAAAACACAGATATTTATAAAGTTCTGAGGCAAGTAAATTTTTTTCGAATGCAGAGTTTTAAATTTTAACATATCAAAAAAAATTCGAGCTTTAAAATGTTGAAAATGGATGCAATAAATGAATTATATTCCTTAGCCTACATTAAATTTAAAGAAAATTTTAAAATATTGAAGAAATATTATGGAAAATGTTTCAAATTAAAAAAAATTAGTAAACAGTTAATCCAATTTTAATTCAACACTGTAGTATTTCATTATAAAAAGAACTATTCATTTTTAATAATGAATTCATTATATTTTATTTATCTTATTAGAGTTTTTACTGAATTTGCATTGAAAAAACTTAATTTTGAATAGAGTTTAAAATTTAAACTTTTCCTGCAAAATTTATATTAATATAAATTTAAATAACATTTTTGAAAAATTTAATTCTAGCACTGCATATTAATAAATCAAGAAAGTGCAATAACATACTGTAGCAATAAGACAATATATGCAATATAATACAAGAAACACTTAATTATTTTAGTACAGCCAGAAATACTAAAGCTCATGAAAAGTGAAATGAAGTAGAGAGAATGATCTTAATCACAAACTTTATAAAATTGCATAAATATTACATACACTCCAACAAAGTTAGCAGAATTTAATAAACATTCTACATAATGATTCATTACTTGGATATAAACAAATGACTTATGTAGCACAGCTGTATTAATTTTTTTAATCCCTCCATTGTGCATTAATAATTTTATAAAATAATTTCAATTGATATTTTGAAAACAGTTCATCGATAAAATTCCATACGAGTGATAAATTTGAAACGATTTGAGAAATTTATTAATTCTGAGGAATTTTTACTAATTAAAAAGGTAGAGAAAATTTAATTCTCATTGATACAATAATAGAAACGTATTTGAAACTTTAATTAACTTGTTCTCTTTTATAAATGAATGATAATTCAGAACATAGACACTGAGAAAATGTTTTGACAATAAAACGATACAAATTAACAGCTAATATGTTTCCAACTGTAACAAATTATTAATACTAAATTCCCTCCTGAATCTTAAATTACACCCAGAAATATTTAATTCTGTCCTAATGAATTTAACGCAGCAAATACAATAAAAATAAGTTTTTAATCTTTAAGAATTCCGAAAGCAACCCAATGAGAATTTGTAAGTGTAAGACTTAAATTGGAGAAACGATTTAAGTTTAAAGATTTTAAAAGAATTTAAATTATATTTATAAAAGCTATTGTGCTTAGGTTTTTAGCAGAGTAAATACTTGATGCAGTTTTTAAATAATTTCATTTGACAATACATACTGAAGTAAGACAGTAGCTCCCTCTCTAGAAACAGCCCCAGTGTTTTAATCTTATACATCATAGCAATCCCAATTAGCAATGATTTAAAGCAACTTACACACAGTCATATTAAAACAAAAAGAGAGACTGTTTTATAAAAGAACAGTCTTAAATATTCAGATCATAACATTCCAAAAATATACAATAAATATTCATAATAAACCATTGAAAAAAATTTTACAAATATTCGACGTCCTTTAAATGATAGGAAACTTCCATAAAACAGTTTCTTTTCTAAGCTTCCATTAATTTAGTGTAAACAATAAAATATTAGAATCATTTTTCATCTTATTGATTCGCTATTTGCAACAAAACTGTTTAATATTACATATTCAATTTGATAAAATGCTGAAAGTTCAATAAGCTATCCAATTTCAACAGTATATAAAAACTGATTGTTTTGTATCGGCACAGAATTCAATTAAGGGATCTGTATGAAGTCCTGCCAAACACAAGCAAAATATATAGTCCATCGCCATGTCATCGAATGAGATTTGAAAGAAAAAAAATCTGAAAAAAAATTAGATAGCAGATAAATCTAATACATATAAAATGGTAAAACATTGAAAAGCATTATTTTCTTTACGTATTCATTGTCATAGACTACGTATTGGATTGGTTCTCAAAACACTTAAAAATCTCAGCTGATATTCAGGTCACAGTTCTTAGAGCCCCAAACCACCATACGTTCAATATTGTATATGTCAAGTTTAAAAAAACTTGACTATTTAATTTGAAATCATATGCATGTGGACAAAAGTTCAGTAACTTGAATTAAACAGAACAAAATTATTGACAATATTTTCTAGAAATGGCCCGTTTTAGAAAAATTGGTGTGATTTCACTCGTTCGCTAATGCTTTAGTTTTCTTAATGTATTTGTAATGTACATTAATTGTATAATCAATGTATTTGGAATATAGTAATTTTATGATTACATACTAATCTATATGACAATACAGATCAAGACAAATACCTATTTCGCAATAAAAACTGAATCATTTGATGTCAATAAGGTTATCTATGATCGGTTCAATATAAGCAAAAACAATAAAAGTGTAATTAAGTGGAATTTGAAAATATTAGATTATTAAAAAATTCGCTATTGCCATGTTGAGAAGAATTTAATTTGTGAATTTTCTTGGAACGCTACATGATTAGAAAATTTGAAAACGCCTTACATTTTTTGCTCTTGCGTCACTTTCTGCGAAGTTCCTTCTACTTCCAATGTGCTAGCTAAGTTTAAAGAGTACCCATTACCGCCACAAAAACGTCGTAAGATATTAAAAAGTTATACCAAATATTTCAGATGCCATAGGTATGCAATGCAAGACTTGTCCTATTTCATTGTGCTGTGCGAAACCAAGAAAAACTAATCACGCTAAAATCCTGCGGGATCTGCTGGCCACCAAGCAGATTTTTGCTTAGGTAATAAACACTTCAATCTCGAAAGCATCACGAAATAAGGATTCTTTGAAACTTTGGTAACCAACTTAAATGCCTCAACGGTTATCAGAATGATTAGTTTGCATATAACGGAAAGTCCTAATTTTATACTACTGAATACACTGTCAGTAATTCAAGGACATTTCGAAACAATTTCTTCTAAATAATTCAAGCAAATTTTTAATTTTAATAAATGGCATTCAATGAAATAAGACTCTTGACTAGAATATTTCTTCCACCGCAAATTTTTTAAAATAGAATCGTTATTTACATTAAAATATTTCCTTAACTTACTTTGTAGTCAGTTAAGAAAATCCTTCATGGTAATTTGATAAAATCCTTTAAGCCATGCCAGATAAATTTTGCATATCGCCACCTCATTGCCCGAGATCTACAAGAACGACAGTATTTGAATAATTAGAAATCAAACAAATTACGTATAGCTCTGCAAAGCACTGTAAAACTAATTTTATTCTTCTGAAAATAATCTGTCAAACATAAAACGTTTTGAACTATAGTAGATTTAAATTTCACAAACAATTGGAATACAATATACTAAAAAGCTACACCTTATCGTTTGTAAGCAGAATCGTAATACAAATTAGAATAATTCTTTAAACAACTTACTTGTCTTGACTTCGATATCCTCTAAGAAAAACCCTCCACCGCTGCAAGGACAGCAGAATTGGATCGTCCGATATAGGAATTAAATACCCACTTCTACAAGCGAGTAATGACAAATAGCTGGTAAAGTAAATGTCGACGATAAACCAACCGGAAGATTCTCTTCAAGATCAGATGAACTCTTGGCCTTTGTATTTGACTTTATGAACAAACTTCTTAACAGTTTTTGTAATTTAATGGATGAAAAACTTCATAATAAATACACTGCAAAAAAACCTTCTAAAATCCAATAAAAGAATTAAATTTTGATTTGTTGCACGAAATAAAAATATTCAATATTTAGTTCAAATATTCTAAATTCCACCTTGGAGAGTCACAATTAATAAAAATTGGAAGAAATGCTGGTTTATAAAGATTAAACCCCAAGACGATTCTACAGATTTTAAAATCTTTTTCCTTCATTTCTTGCCAATCAACAAAATTACTTTGATTTTATTCAAAATTTAGTTTACTGGATCAGATGAGAATACTAATTTGAACAATCAAACTTCATTTCAGAAACTACTTGTCAGGAGAATAAGAACTTTATAAAACTTTGCAATCACGATTTTGCTTCATTCGAGTTTAATCTCACTATTTCACCACAAGATTTGACAACAAGAAAGATAGTATAATTCTGGAATCCTCGGTAAATGGAACTGTTTTAGAATACTTAATACGACTCTTCTACTATATTCTAAATATAAACAAATTCATAAATTTAATATTTAAATTATATATTCTTGAAGCTAATCCGTCTACTGTCGGTAGCAAAGAGATCAATTCTTATTATAAGATTTTTACAAGTTAATTTTAACTAAAAGTAGTGTCTCTAAAACGACCATAACTAAGATAATTTAGCGTATTTTCTAAAAGAAATTTTAAATGGTGTCTTCAAGTAATTGATCCCAATTCCAAATGTGAGTCCCCGTTCTGATTCATAAGTCTGATTTTATTAATGAACTCATTTTATGCTCCCTACAGGTTTTTCTGTCCAAAAGATTTCAGTTATGAAAGGTAAATTTCCATATCGAATAATTTATAAGTTTTGACTTTATTTAATAAGGACCCTAGAATTTTGTAATTTAGTTAATGATTCAAACTTTTCCTTATTTGATGCAACATTCAATTAACTGGTGACGAAATTCAAATGCTATTTACATACAGAATCCGCAATGTTTGTGGATTTGATGCATGTTGAATCAACTGCTAGTGAGGATCAGCTGCCCGTTAGCTGATGCGACTAGACAGTATAGTTCGGACCAGGTCAGCTTGGCTGTCGTTTTCACCATCTGGGCACGATTCCGAATTACGAGGTCCGACTCAAGTTAAGGGTTGGCTACTTCAAACGAAATTGAAATGCGCTGGATTCATTATCGCATTAGAAGTAGTGTTGAAAATAAATGATACAACGAACTATATAACATATATAAACCTTCAGAGAAAGCACCGGAGTTAATCCCTTGATCAATTTTAACTAAAACTATTTTTAATTCATAATTTTACAATGACAAATAGATTTTTGCTTTGCGTTTTTAGCTATCATATGCAGCAAACTGGATCATATATGCTATTCGTATAACGTTTACGTCTTAATAGGGATAACTACAAGAAAACGTTGGAGGAATTTGGCAAAATATACAATCGAGGCTTTAAGCTTATCGAAGCAACATTTCTGAAATATAAATGCGAGATGTTGGTTTAAAAATATACGGCGAGTTTTATGAAAAAAACTGCCTACTTCAGTTTGCAATTTATGAGAATTCCAAGTTGAATCCGAGGTCGACAAGCTGCGTAAAGAACTGATAAAGGAATAAGTCTGTACAAATGATTATTAATTTTCCAATCTTCACTCCTCAATGGAATGGATAAACGCTGCAATTTGCATTCCTAATAGAATTCTTTTAAACTAAGTTTTGTAATGAATATTACAGTTATCGGATCTAGCCTTTTATATAGGTCTCTCAGTAAAACCAAGTTGTTTAATACGTTTTATAGATAGAGTATATGAATATTCGAAAACAAGATGCTTTGGTGGGATTAACTTTGCCGAAACAAAAGTTTGGCTCAACGTTTCCTTTGTGCTGAAAGACATGAGAATTAGCTTTGGCAAAACATTTTTTGCGCATTATGTAATATTTCGATACAAATTGAAATACAAAGACTTCAGAATTCAGTATTGAACTATAATTCGGCGATAATCCATGCATGTTCATAAATCAATGTTATCCTTTTTGAAACCGAAAAATTACTATTCTACGAAATTCGATTAAAATGCACAGCGCTTATAATTTGCCTCCACAAATATGGCATGACAATATTAACTCATTACTGAAATATCAAATTCCAAAATGTACTTCATATTCTTGATATTTTCAAACCGGATAAGTTTCTGATAAGATACGAGAAAACGTTGCAAATTGCCATCAGGATGATATCCAAATCCTAGAAACTTCAAATCTGAAAGTTTTAGATTCCGTTTAAAGTCGTAAAATCTTTAGGATTTGAAATATTTTAATTCTCATTAAATTTCCTTTAATATTTTAAGATTTAAAATCAACTCTTTAAAAACTAAGACGATTATATTGTGTATTCCTCCAATATGTTGCACCCAAATATTTTATCTTTAAGGGAATGAAACTTTTGCATCGACGCCTCCATCTTTTTAAATTATAACGTAATTTTACCCAATGAATTTAGGGAGAACATGAAGAAAGCTAATAAATTGTCAAAAATATCAACGATCCTCAAAACAAAGCGTTATTTAAAACAATGACGAACAAAAATTTCCGGACACAATTTTAAAAATTCAAAAAGAGCTAACTATGCACTTTCTAAAAATCTCAATATAAAAAGAATGTAGAGAATCGAAAGTTATATAAAAACATTAAACTCACTATCTTCAACTT
Organism: Argiope aurantia; assembly: GCA_026543865.1. Taxonomy (NCBI): domain Eukaryota; kingdom Metazoa; phylum Arthropoda; class Arachnida; order Araneae; family Araneidae; genus Argiope; species Argiope aurantia. The sequence continues at coordinate 350,394 of JAPMOR010092364.1, forward strand.
CCATTTCTCATTCTTACTACTCCAACTTTTCTTCAAATCCAATCAACACTTTCTCCCTAGATCCTATTTAATTCACCTCTCCTCCACACACATACATTGCCCATGTCAAAAAAAGCATTCCATAATGCATCCATAATCCCTCCTCCACACATACATACATACATTGCTCATGTCAAAAAAAGCATTCTCGTTCCCTCCTCCACACATACATACATACATACTTTGCCCATGTCAAAAAAAAGCATTCTCGTTCCCTCCTCCACACATAC
>JAPMOR010092364.1:366606-441486 GCA_026543865.1 Argiope aurantia
CGATTAGTTTTGAACGTTGCATCAATTATGAATATAATATGTTTATATCGTCCATGCTGACGTGATACGCACGTCAAATTTGTCTTTCCGGTTTGTTTGATGTCATTATATATCTTACAGTAGAGAAAAAAAAATTGATGTCACAACATAGAACATGTTATCTGTTAGATGACCTGCTTTACCTGTATTTGTACCTAGATTTACCTATTCTATATTTACATTTTTTTATTATACTTTTTCCTGTTACATGACAATCGCAGTTGTGTTTGCTCATGAGCCTGTCACATTATTCGAATGACTCCATTTCTGGTAGAAAAATAAATAGTAAATAAATCGGAAATTTCACTCCATATACTCGTTTATGATCATTAGGGACACATTTTCATTGGTCCTTGCTTAAGCCATGAGTTTAGACATCTGAAATTTAAAAATAAACTAACGCCTTTGGTTAGTTATTTAATAACAGTTAGTTCGCTGGGTATGATGGTTGTGTTTTGAATTTAATGAACATTCTTATACTTAGCTACATGATTTTCTCGAAAAAATGGAATTTTACCAAATAAAGTTGAGTTTCATAAAATCTTATTACCATTAAAAGCTTAAATATCTTGGTAATCGATTTGAAACTGAATTTTTCTTTTTGCACTGACATATTTTAGTTTTCTTATATAAATTGCATAGTGAATAAATATATTCTTTCCTTAGATTCCAAAAGCAAAAGTAAATTATGCGGATAAATATTTGAAGAAACCAACAGGAATGATCTCCCAAAAACTTCCTCGCATACTCTGAAATAAATTTGTCGTGCCAGAGAACACCTCATATGGCACTGACGTGCATTAGTTAAGATGTATTAACTTTTGGTGTGAATTTAGCATTTTTACCGAATCTGTCGTGTCATCCTTGGCGAGTTATTTGGCGATTAATCCCCGGTATGTGTGAATAGCATCCCAAAATCGAATTTGTGTTTTAGATGCATTTTTCCCAATTGATTGTGGCAAAAAATTGAAACATAATTGTACTTGTTATCACAAAATCCCATACCAAATTTGATATATTGCAGTCATTGCATTTTCGAACTATCACGCTGACATGTATCTGAAAGTACAGCCAAGCAGATAATTCTTTGTTGGATTTGGCGCAAAATTTGACAGTTATCTATACTTTAGGTATTAATCTGTGTATCGAATTTTATCTATTTAGCAGCAAGTTTGGTGTAAAGACCATATACCAAATTTCCAACGTCAAGCTGAAAGCACATTTGAGTTATCCTTGTCACATATAGAGAGACGGACCTTTTCTAAAAATGTGTTTTTCAAACTCAAGTAGTTTAAAATGTGGACATTCGGCAAAATTTCGAGTTCGAATGTTTTAACGATTACTATACTTTCTCCATACCGCGTATACGAGAAAATAAAAAATAACTCTTAAAATATTTATATTGGCATGTCAGACTGATAATAGGAAGAAAATTTTGCTTATAGATTTTCTATTCTTAAAGTCTTTTAGTGAGCTTTAGTGTTTATCAATGTAAAACGTCAATATTTTTGCCGGAACTGATTTATGAGTACTAATTAATGATTTACCTAAGAATGAATACTATTCTCTGCATAGAAAAAACAACGATGATGTTTTTTGCGAAGAAGAATCCTCCCCCTACTTACCAAAGATGGATGATTTAGTCAGCTCTTAACGCCTACGTAAGAACATGAGATCAATTAAAAATTCTTCTCTAAGAGGATTACATCGAAGTCCTAAGCAGTATAGGATAAGTTGTTCTTAATCCGCTTACCCAATCTTCCACATTAGCCCCTAATTGAGTTTCGATCATGGAGTCAAAGAGTGATGCCCGTGGGATTATTTAATGTTGTTGACCTGTTCTAGCGGGTTCTGAGTAGCTATGTTTAGTAAGAAATTCATTGCCCGCATTTGTACTATAGAGAAATCTTTTAAGATTTTATGTATAATTCTTTATGAAAAATCTTATTTTTCTCATATGTTTTTTCATTGCTGTGATTTAAAAGATTAAATTATGCCATTTCGAAGCTAGCTGAGGTCTATTATAGAACGAACATGGAATTTTGCATTGCAGTAAGAAGATGAAGGCGGCAACATTTTCACAATATGCCAATGGAAAGCCTTTTTACCCAAACGGATTTACAGAGCACCTTCGTCCATGTCAAATTTTTTGTAGCAACTAGTCTCGAATCCACAACTATCTGGACTAACGTGACACCAACTGAGTTTGGTTCAACTAATTTTTAGAAATTTCATATTTGGACTGAGATATCTTGAGCATTTAAAGTATTTTTAATTACAAATTTTAATTGTTCAATAAAATAGAAAACAATAATAATTGAAAAAAAAGGGGAGTAATGGAAATATTGGAGAGGTGCCAATTAATGTTTCTTTCCCTTATTATTATGTATGAGCTGGTAAGTTTCGTAGCTCAAACAGGAAAAACAAATCTATTTCTTTCTATTTTTTCAAACGGATTTAAAGTGTACCAAGTCTTCGTCCATACAATTTTTTTAGCAGCATCTGGTCTCGAACCCACGACTTTCCGGCTTAACATCTCATCAGACCATTTTGAGTTCAATTGTTTTTTAGAAATTGTATACCAGAACCGAAATATCTTGAACATCTAAAGAATTTGTGGCTGTAAATTTTAAGCCTACAATAAAGTAAAAAATAATAATTGTACAAAGAGGGTTAATGGAAATACTGGAAAGGTGCCAATTAAGGATTTTTTCTTAGGAAAAATAAAAATTTCTTTCTATTTATACGTCATTTTGCCATATATACTATGAAATTTTAAATATTAATCCGCTACTTTTTGATTTCATAGAGGAAAATGCTTGAAGTATTAATTTAATTTAATTTCAAATTTTTTGAAACAACATTATATTTTCACAACGAAATTTCGATTATAGTATGTAATTAATAAATAGATTTTATCTTCACTAACATAATGTCACCGAAATCTCAAATAGGAAATCTGGCATTTGTTACTGAAACCTATCTCTATAACATCAGTAACTTCAACATTCCATTTCACTCAAAGAAAAATTGGCAAATATTACAAAAAAGAAATAATAAATTTTGCAAGGAATAATACAACTTTACAACCCCAATAGATAATTTAAAAATGATATAATTTTGAACTGTTTTATTAAATAATATTATTCCAAATTCAGCTAATTTTATTTATTTTCTTGGAGGTAACTTCACATGTATCGAAGTTATGTTCACATTGGAACGACGTCTAGGCTACTATCTCTTCCACACATACATCCCGACCTGCCTCATTGTCATAATGTCCTGGATATCTTTCTGGATCCGAGCCGACGCCGTCCCTGCCAGGGTCACCCTGTGTGTCACATCTCTGCTTACACTGGCCACCCAGCATGCTCAGTCTCAGAAGTCCCTGCCTCCTGTGTCATATATCAAGGCCATCGACATCTTCATGTCCACATGCACACTCTTCGTGTTCTCTTCGCTGATGGAATATGCCATTGTCAATATAGTGATAGGTCAGGCAGAGGAAAGAGAAAAAATGGCCAATACCATAATGACTGAAGTTCAAATGATACACATGGAAGTAAGTTTGGATAGTTACAAGGTTTGAAAATCTCTAAGGTTCTTAGTTAAATCAGTCCCGATATGTTTTTGTATAGAAGTTAAAAAGATTGATAAATCAAGATAACAGCATTTAGATGGTTATAAGTTAATGTTGTCAATAAACAACATTTAATGTCTTTTAATTGATATTTGTGAAATAAATTATAGATTGCTCTGAAGTAAGTGCTTTTATTCCTTTTCCCAATGTGATAAGAATATAATTGATTTTACCCAATTTGCTTATCGTTATCAATCAGTTAATGCTATCAAAACTCTTACTGCCTCAAAATTATGTCATTAAGTGGCAGACACTTTAGCAAAATTTTCTATATTCTGAATGATTCAAATAATATTGACAAAAAAAAATAAAGTCGATGTAAATGTGGAAGTCAACGGATCAGTATTGGGTTCCTGATTCCAAATTGATAAATTAAGAAGAATTATTTGTGGTCATTTTCCCAATGTGGAGCGTGCCACTGAATGTTGGGAGAATTGGTTGAGGCAAATGCAGAGTCAGAACTTAAGCTTTGTTTTAACACATTGATCAGCACATGAATCGCCTATGATTCATAAATACAATCTAATTAGATATTTTACTACAATTAGAAGAGAGCCAATAAGTAAGCATTTTATTAGATAGTTGTTCGAATCATAGGCATCAATCATGGCAGCGAATGTGTTAAACTTATTTTTAATTCGGGTTTAAAAGATATGGAACATCTGGAACATTTTCCATTATATTGAATGCTTGTAGGTAAAAATCTCGACATACGGTACTACAAATTATCTAATGAGCAATTTTGGAAGGTGTTAATTGCATCGTGTAGCTCCGACTTTGCATAGAGGGGCAGATGGCCATTGTAAAGTTACATGTGCTCTTTATCAAGCCTAAGTTTCTTCACACAGATCTTAACGAAGGATTTAAATTCTTTGAGAAAATTCAATAAGCATATTTCCAAAATGTGTGTGTGTGTTTTCCATAACAGTTTTTTAACATTCTTTAATTGCTGAGTTGAAATTTAATTTTCCCATTTCAGAGCCAGACTCGCCTCCCCAATGGCACAAGGATCGTTCGATCACCCTCTCTGCGACGCCGATCGGAGATCTTAGAAAGGCAAGCTCTAAAAATAGACAAAGTCTCAAGAATTATTTTCCCTGTTCTGTTCGTCATACTTAACATAGCCTATTGGTCTTACTATCTTAGGTAATCACCTTTTATTTTTGGTCTGAGTTTTTACCATCGTTTTTTGAAGCCAATATCACTGCCGAATTCAGCATCTATTCACTCATCACTGCTTCTCTTAAAACTGTATCGACTGCAAATCAATGCAGGATTTCTGATTCGATACACAAGACAGTTGCTTAGATCCTTTGGTTTGAATAGGGGTCTCAAGCAGGCCAATTAAAAGTATGTTATTAACTTAATTATTAAATACAGTTTTAAGAAATATAATTTCTTTTGTTATGTCTCTTCTCTCTTCAAGATTATAATGTAAGTACACATTTAATTGTTAAGATCATTAATTACTTTTTTTAATAATGAAACAAGAATTAGTATTAATTAGCCATGTTATATTCCTCTTGACAGACCCTGTAAAATAATGATTTTTAATATTATGTTCGCTTGAAATGTATTAGTTCTTTATAATCTTTCATAATAATATTTATATTTAAAAGTAAAGATATTATTAACCTATAATTATGCTTACTTTTTCAAAAATTTTATTACTTTAGTTAACTTTTTCCATGACATATTAAAATATAAATTAATTAAAATAAAAATTATTAAAATACAGTAATTAAGTAAAACAAATCATACGTGTTGATTAAATCGAAAATTTGTTGTAATGTGAAATTAGGTTGACTATCTATTAAAAAAGGGATCTCATAATGTGCATTCCTTAGAAAAAAAAAAACTGAATCCGCCACTGCTACAAGCCTATTAGTAAGCTTTGCGATATCAGTTCTTACTAGCCTAAGCCGATTAGAAGGATTTTATAAGCTCTTTCTTTTTTCCAGTAAATTTAATGTCGTTTGAGATTTTTTTTTTTTCGTCTTACTTAAAAGAAATGGGACGATTTCTACTATAAAAAAATCAATTTCTTTTTTCAGTTTTAATCTTATAAAATAGGGGATATTTCTCTGATTACTACTAGGAAGCTACAATTTCTTCCCTTTTCCCAATGGAGCATTTTTTTCACTTCATTTCTTTTTCACTTTCTTTGATAGGATTGATAAATTCTTTTTATTGCAACTATATGAAATCTTATTCAACAATATTTATGACTACAATATTTATTACTTAAATCTAATTGTATTTATGTCTGCGATTTAATATATTTTAAAGAGGCTTTTCATAAAGGGAAATATATATTTTGTAATTCTTCAGGTTGGATAATAATAACTTTTTTAAAATTTTTATTTAAGTATATTAAAATGAAAATAAATTCACTGTTATTATTGAGTTATACTCGCATATTATGTCAATTTTCTTGTGATTTTATTCAGAATTTTTTTTCTTTGGCATATTAGTTTGTGGTTATGATTCTGAAGATTATCGCATCATAACATATACTCGATTATCAATTAAAAAATAAATACTTTTTGAAAAAAAATATTTTTATGGTGTTTTATAATAAAAACAGCTCATTCGCTATATGTTTTTTCTAAATGTAGTTCTTGTAGTTTAAATTTTAGTTTAAATAATTCTTGCCTTTTTTAAATGTATTTTATTTCGATCGCCAAATCTTAATTTTTTTAAGCCAAATATGATAATAATAACAATTTTTAATGCAACCATACAAATCATTTTTTACCAGTTCTGTTGAAATTTAATATACTCCTTGAGTTAGTCGCCAATATAATAATCCAAAAAAAAAAAAGAAGAAGAAGAAGAAGAAGGGGGAAAAAAACAACAGGCAGAGTAGTTCTAACAATCATAATTCTGATTTGAATGAAAATTTTTTGTCATTAAATTGTATACCTGTTATTTTGGCGATTGGGAGTTGTTGGCAACCTTGGCAATGTGAATGAATACATTAAGGTAGATTTTAACCGCGAATTTTGGCAATCAACCTGGATGGGAGATTTTGGGAAAAGTTTTAATGGTTGGCACGATTCTATTGTGGTTGGCTAGAAACTGGAATCAAAAATCTTGCTTCTATAAATACCATTAAAAGTTAAAAATTCCTACTAACCTTAAATACAAAATGATAAATAATTAAATGATAAATTATTTGCTTTTGATATATCTTTCTTTATGCAGTAAAAATAGCATTCCCTTTTTTCTTAAAATTCACCTTATTTACCATTTTTTTATTGGGTTCTTTTATATTTAAGTAATTATTAGAATCTAGTTGGTCTACTCTTATCTTAGTTGGGGTGTTCTAAGGAAAATGGAAACTGAATCTAGAAGAAAAAATGTAGGTGTTTTCAAAAGAGAGAGAGAGAGAGAGAAATTTTTTTTTTTGTTTATATGAACAATTATGTATGGACAATTTGTTTATATAGAACATTAACTGGCGAATTTTAATTACGAAAGAGCCTATTAATGTGTGATTTTTTTGGCAATTAATAGCTGGCATGCGAGTAATACCAAGTACTAAGAATAGTTATAAAAAGTTACTGTAAGAGGTTTAATAAAAGAATGGATATTCAAATTTTTAAAATGAAGTAATTGAAATTTATATATGAATTCCTTTGAAGTATCCTGGAAAAAAAAACTTGCAATTATTTACACGCACACTATAATTTCAAATAGCGTTGGAAAAGAATCAATAAATATCCAATCATTCTGAAAAAATAAAAGAATTTTCCATACTTATGTAATTTATGATTTCCAGAGGTTTACAATTCAGTATATAAATGATTTTATTTAAAGTTTAGAAAAAAGTGAAAGTAGTATAAACTTTTAAAACAAATTTTTCGGTATAGTTCCTAGTATTTCATTTTCATTTTAAAGATTTTCAAACTTTATACTTAAAAATTTTATTCAAAAATATTTAAGAAGAGTTTTGAATAATGAATGGGAAAAAAAAAAAAGAGTTGGGGAAATTACAAAATTTATACTTACATTTTTTGGAGGTTTTTTTTAAGAAGGAAGACTTCTTTTACCTTTTTGAATTGCTTTCTATCATGCCTAATTTAATATTGCAAAAAAAAAAAAAAAAAAACTCTTAATGCCAGTTATTTATAAGAAAATTGTTCTTCTTTAAATCTGTACTAAAAAAATCTGATACGGGAAGAAAATTATTTTCTGAAACTTTTTTTAATTTTGCTTTTTAATAAAATGCGTCATAAAAGTATACTTTTAATATTATTTTTAAAATTTCTCATAACATTTTTTGCTCTTAGTTCGAAAAAATTGCCAACTTACAAATTAAGGTTTTTTCTACTTTCTTATATATAAAGTAGACACAGAGAAAATATTATTATGAAAAAATTCAACCTCGAAATTTTAAGGAATTTTCACGTGTTAGACACAAAACACATTTTTGGAATTACATCCACATTATTAATTGGAATTGGATCTGCCTCTTTGTAAACCTGCTCATAAATGCATTGAGCTGGAAAGCATTGGAGTGAAATTGATATGTAGTTTTAATACCAAATTTATAAATTCCTATAAAATTTTGAACAAATGCGTTTTAGGAAATTTCTTTGTCCGTAAAAATGAATATCTGTCCGTATGCATGAGAGTACGCAGACTGATTAAATTGCGTATAGAATTAGATAGAAGAAATGTTGTACAAATTTTTATCACCAGAAATGTAGGTGTATACTAAATTTTGGACCAAATGCGTAAATGAGATGATCATTTGCATTCATATGTATATATGCATACGATTACTCAGAAAAACAACTATATATCAAATGAAATTTGATATGTCATTTAGTAAACAAAACTGTACATCTATATTAAAATGTTTGCAAATTTGGTCGAAAGCGGGACGTAAAAATACATAGTATATTTTTTTCATAAAACACTATACAAGATGCCCAATAAAGTTCTATTACCACATATTAACTTGAGAACGACGATAACTATTGTCACAAATTTGGTGTCTAGGTATAATAAAATAATCGTGCGCTACATAGTAAGATCAATTACATCATCACCTGGTGGCAAACAGCAGAGTTGGCGTTCCTATCTCGGAAACGGTACAAGAATACGATGAAAAGATCATTACAAAACATTTTCGATCTAGTACGAAACAACATTTTGCTGCAATAAAGCTAAGAAGAATTCGTTGAAAGTCGTCTTTGTTTAGCGATGATTTTTAACATTCTTAGAGAAGGAAAAGCATTAGAAATAAGTCAGATCAATTAATTATAAACAAATATTTTTAATTTCGACTTGCCCAAGTAAATATGCAATAGAGTTGACATTTATTGATTAATTGCTGATTTTTCACCTATTATCGAGAGTCATTGCGCCTTAGGCCTTAAAAATCGAGACCAAACAAATACACTCTTTATTCTTAGTTGCATTGCATTCAGCGTGTCTTTTCGTATTAAATCGAAGACATATACAATTTTTTAATGATTTTTTTTCCCCGTATCTTATATTATTTTCGAAATAGAAACATTAATTCCGTTCTAGCAGCCAGGTGCCACTGTAACTGATCTATGTAATTCACGTTTTGCAGCAAAAGACTGCTTTTTAAAATATGGACTATATCACATTGGATAAAACACTATTTTAATTTCATAGCTTTATTTCGGAAGAGACATTTTGGCACTCCGCAACTTTCACCAGCGTTTACAAGGATTTGAATTGTAACAAATCAAACAGTACAAGTGCATTTTGGCGATCGCAGCGCCACTTCAATATAATTAATCAAGAGTTTCAACTCATGGTAACTTAACAATTCCAAGCACCAAATTTATGACAATAGTTGTCGCCATTCTCAAGTTAATGTATGATAAAAGAACTTAAGTGAACACCTTGTATATTGAAATTTAAAAAAATTGCTGCATCTATTCCAATCTAACTCTCCAGATGCAGACTTCTAAATGTAAACATATATCACATTGTTAAAGTGTAGAAGAAAAACGGCACTGTACTCTTTAATAAAATATCAAAAAGGGAATACTCTGGCTTTTTTAAAAATATTTATTAGCAGTAATCTGAAAGCTATGATACTTAAATCTTGAACGCTGGAATAATAGTGATGTTGGCTTCAAGTTTTTGTTTTCCATGATATCCCAAACATGCATTTCGACCAATGGGTGCCTGGAAAAAAAGGATCAAAGGACTCATTTTTTACTCGACAAGCTTTGTATAACGGAGAAGCATTCTCTCTTGAAATCTTCAGGACTAAAATAAGGAAGACGAAGTTTAAAGTCGAGGCTATTTGTAACAGGGACGAAACTAGAATGCAGGAAATTAAATAGTAACTGCATATGCCCATTTATGGGGTATTAAATAGCATGTGTATTAATTTGAGATACCAGGGTGTAGCAAGTTGAACTACCCCGGGCGTTTTATACATGTGTTTCGTCTCTTGCTAATGCATTTAATATTGTTTATGAAGACTCTCTATACATTGTTTGTGAATGAATTTAAATAATGAATATGCATGCTATTATGAAAAGTAATGTAGAATGATTTTTGATGTAATGCTTAAATATGGATTTCATTCTAGGTAGCATACACGTAGATAGTTTATATACTGCTATATCACAACTGTCATTTTAATTTATTACCAGTTTTTTTTTTATAACTGCGAATGAATTAATAATTTCTACAACATATTTGTAATAAAAGTAGTTCTATTACTTAAAACTTAAAAATAATCCTTAATTATCGCAACAAAAGATTGTAGGGTAATATATTATCTTTCAAGTTATTTTTGATAAAATTTAAATTGATACTGATAATAAAATTTAATACAATTAAATTTGATAAAAATAATAATGTATAATTTTTTAAAATAAAATTTAAATTGAAACATCGGCATTTTCTTCTTCAAACTTAAAACAGAAATAATTCAAACTTATATATCAATAGTCAGAAATTTGAAAAATGAAGGTAAACCTATCACTTCAATACAAATATTTATTTATATAAGATGCATAGTCACGTAATTACTAAATATAAGGCTTCCGGTGAGTGTTCCACACAAGAACTTAGAATACTAAATTCATTATTATCACAATTACAAAAGTATTTCATTTTTGAGATGCTTGATAACTCTTTAAATATAATGATATAATTTCAGAGAATCTTATACTTTACAGAGTACAAAAATCTACATTTCTTTTAGACACAACTGCTTAAAAAATAATAGCTATTACAATGAATTTAAAATTGTTTATTTATAGATATCATTTCAATAAAAGTATCCACTACTTCTTAAAATAAAGTGCCATACTATATTTACACCGATGTTAAGTTATAAAAGATGGATGAAAAAGTTTAACTCATTCGATATGTTTTCAAAATAATAATAAACAGTAAATTTTTTAACTGTACAAGAAATAAAAATGTTTAATTTCATTGAGATATCAAAATTTTAAGATATAAAAAGACTTTTACTGCAATAAAGTCAATTTAATGGTCCTAAAACCCTAAGTCAAACTAAAAGTATTAGGGGTTTTTATTATTATTATTTTTCGAATTTACAAATTTGGTCAATAATTCAGATGAACTATGTAATTTTTACATAAACAGAAAATGTAATGAAAACTATTTCAAGGTTTTTGTATTAAATTTTATTAACAATAAGAACTTTTATGAATTCAAATTAATGTTTTCTCCATTACAGAAAAAATACTAGTTTTTAAAATATTATATTATTAAGATAAAGCTGTATAAATTTTAAATTCAACTATTTTAGGGTTAAATTTAAGATAATTTTTAATTTGCATGTTTCTATTTTAAGAGTGTATTTCTATATAATTTAATAAATGTAGAAAAAAATGTCAGTTGCAGTTTTCTATCATACAAAATAATCTTTTTTAGACTACACATTATTTTAAATATAATCAAATACTCACACAAAAATCAAAATTAAATTACAATTTTTTGTATTAATTAATGTTATGGTATAATTTTCTTTTAGTAAAATCTGTGTAGTTCATGTACTAAATGCAGAAAGATTGACTTTCCATAGTATGTTAAGTGAAGGTCCTGTTGTGTTTTTGTATAGTTTTTAATAAAAAAAAAGAAAGGTTAATGAATTGTTTAACTTAACTGTGATAATTCTTTGTGATGTAAAGCATGCTCTTTTTAAAAACATTTTGTGTGATATTTTATTCTCTGTCACAGTTTGATACTGTGATGGTTTTTGTATTAATTCTTTTGAAAATATGTCAAGGTAAACTTCAATTGTGTATTGGTGCCAATAAAATTTTAGAAATTGAATACTATCTAATTTTCTAAAAGTTCCAACTATATACATAAAAGCGTACAAGTAACAACTCTCATATTAGTAGCAAATAGGGAAAAAATGTTTGGAATCCAAATTGAAGCCTAAGGGAAATCATATAAATAAATAAATGAATAAACTTTATCAAATTAGTTTTTATTACTTTAGTAAATTTATATTATGTAAAATAACAAACAATACTTTATAAAATAATTTAATTAGCTAAAAATGAATAGCAAAATTTTTCAAAAATAGTATTTAATTTGATGTAATAATTGTTTTTCAGCACATGTTTCTGTGTAATCGTGAATTAGATATTTTTAGTGCTTCTTTACATAAATGTAAAATGAAAATTATAATCAAAATCTATCATCTATGAGATAAAGAAATATGAAACATATACAAAGTAGAATAAGGCATCCTCAAAACAGCTATCTCCTGCAAATTAGAAATAATACTCATTTTCTAATAAACTCTTAAAAAATTGAATTGTTGTAAACTTACATCAGAAATTGAGGAGCATTTTTTTTTTTCCTTTTAAAAATATAACAAATTCAACGAAAAGAAGTTTAAATAGCCAATGTAATTCTTCGTAATATATTTTAGAAATTATTTCCCTTAAAGGAAAAACCTAATACTCTTGACCCAATAATAAAAATTCTACATTCTTATAAAAATATATTGATATTAAATTTTCCTTTTCCTAGTAACAATAGTTTAATAAAGCTTATAGCAATTATTTTTATGTAACCATTAACCTATGCTAACCAATCACAATAAAATGTCAAGCAAAAAGAAAACTTGCAGAATCAAATAGCAAATAATCAAAATTTTTTATAGTCCTTAGAGTACACTTGGTGATTCAAAATACTGTTACTACAATAAGGGATTATAATAAATTATGCATTTTTTAAGCATAATAAATGTTTGAATCATGAATTATTACAACTAAAATCTTAAATATTGTTTTGCATCTGTATATGATAAATCTATTACTTCAGAAAAATTAAATATTACACAATTTCAGATAAACAATTCGATTGAATTATAAATTTTATTTATTTATTATAATTTTATTTGTATGTTTTCCTTTTTTTTGCAATTACACCATTATAAATATGTTTATAGAAACTATGATTTCCAGTATCGTCAGTCATTTTTACCAAAATCAGAACAAAAGAATTTAAAAAAAGATATGATACTCATATTAGTATTAAGTATTAAAAAAATATTTTAACTGCCAATGGCAATTTTCTAAATTTATTCTTCATTTGCAAAAATTTTAAGTAATTGTTTATTTTTCATAATTTTAAATAAGCAGACATAATATTAAAAATAACTTGCACACAAAAATGAATTAAACTAAAGATTTTCCATAAAAGATTGTTATTAGAAATATTACTTAGCTCATCAAAATAAAATATACTAGACATAACAATGCAGTACCAACCTTATTTTAACAGAAACATTACTTTTATTATTTTTTCAACTATACATGGCATATTGGCAACATGAAACAAAGTCACATAAATCAACACACAAATTTAACAATGAACAATCTATAAGCTGCCATCTATGACCAAGACACAACATTTGAAACCTTCACTGGCATATAGTGTAATATAACACTAACATAAAATTGTACGATTGAAGATTTTCAAAATGTGGTACAAGTTTCTGAGCATTTTAATGTATGGTTAAATCATACACTATGCACACATAATAATTCATCACATACTAAACAACTTTAATATCAGATTGTTTTTCACATTTTTTTCAGACAGTTGAACAATTTACACAATATACATGAATTCTTATAAAAGCAAGGAACATGTGAAATATCTCTCAAATTATTTCTTCTATATCTTTTGGAAAAGATTGATTACAGTATAATACTATTTGCAAGGCTTCATAAAATTCCTCTAACAGCAATCCCAACACAAGCAGGCAAATTTTATTATAACCTTAAAGCTGTATATGAAAAAAAAAGTATAAATTAACTATTCGTGCATTTATTAAAAAATAAAAAATTAGCAATTTTTAATAAAATCTTTTAAATAATTTTTTTTGAATTTTTATTTATAAATATTAAACATTCTAAAATGAAAATTTTAAGTTTGAATTTTAGTATGTGGATATCAAAATCCACAGTTTAAATTTTTTTTATACTAATCAAAAGATTTTAGGAAATCCCATTAATAATAATTTAAAAAAACATTGAAAATATTTCAACCAATTTATACTTAACAAAGAAGAACAGGGTTTTTAATTTTGCACATATTTCAAATCTGAAACTTAAAAATCACAACTTCTTCAGTCATGGCACCTTTTGTAAATGCAACATAATATAATAATAATTTGTCAATGCTTATTTTAAATTGAGTTAATAATCAAAATCATTAATCATTATTTATTTATTAAATTATTATATAATTATAACGTAATATATATTGCAATTGATGCATCAATTTACACCAATAATTATTTTTTGTAAACTACATACTAACATTTCTTAAAGGCTGGCCTGATCAGGGTACTTCATATGAATTTAGATAAAATGAAATATCAAGATTGATTCAGAGAGGGGGAGGGGAACAGAAATCTAAGTAAGAAAAACAATCGCCTTTAAATTTCTTAATTCATCTGCATAATACCAATAACAATGGTTTCATTAAAAAAAAAATTAATTCCTGTCACATTCTTTTTATGATATTCATCATCATCTCATTAAAAACTTTATTTATACAGATTGTAGTAAGCTAAGGACATATCTTCCATATTTTCTTTTATTGTTATTTAAGGAAAACAATTTATACTGAAAATAAGATAATGTTGATACACTATCTACTAGTTATGAAATTTGATAAAATTTTACTGTTTTCACATGAAACAAAGCAAAATTAACTAATACAGTAAATAATAAACAAAAGAAAGACCATTTAAAATAACATAAATTCTATGCAATTCTTTCAGGATTATATGAAAATAAAATTTTCAATAATGATGATTGGTCAAGAGGTGAAACACATTAAAGAAAGAATGCTAAAATAAGAGAATAAATGACAGAATAAATAGTTAGAAAAAGAAATAGAATGATAACAATGAAAAAACTTAAATTATAAAAAATTATAATAGAAAGTTGGATGGACTATTTTTGAGATGGTGAATACATCCATGAAGGAATGCCAAAAAATTTTGGAATGTCATTAGAAAAAAATAAATTAAATCCTTAAAAAGACTAATCTTATGCATATCATTTAAAGAATTATATGATCAATGAGTATTCAAAAATTTTTGCTTCTTCTGAGATTGCAGTTAAATTAAAAATAGAAACTGATTAGTTCCACATTTATTAGATAAAGCAACTAAAATTTGAATCTCAACAAAATTTTGAACAAATACCAAACTAAACTGCATACTCAAAAAGGTTTTAAAACATTTTAATCAACTTTACATGTTAAGAGAATGACAACAAATATAGATTTATACATACACACACAAAATTAATGCTAAATTTCTTACTTAAAAGAATGATGAATTTCAGCTGCCATTAGTTTTCAAATATATATTCTTTCAACTGCGAAAATCAAATTAGATTAAAATCAATTCAAGTTATTTTTAAAATATGACATACACATATATTTTATCTTCACATAATCAATGCAGATAAAAGAACAAAAAAGAATGGCCCAATAAAAAGCTTCTTAGGGACTTTTAGAATTTAAAAATCTTAATAAAAAATATTTGAAAATGTCAGATATGTAAACAGAATGATTAATACAATTACTTTTATGTGTTATATAAATTATATATACTTAATGAATTATTATATTTGACAATAAATTATTTACTTAATTAATTTCTTGTGTAAAATTTTGTATAGTAAGCACATTATTCTTTTTGGGATAAGCAATTAAATGATTTTACAAAAGCATCATTTCCATATATAATAATATTTATGTCATAGAAGTGAGTGCTATAAAACGTAACTGAAAAATTATTCAAGTTGATTCTATTTCTTTATTATTTGTAAAAATTTAAGCTTAATAGATTTTTTACAGTTATGCTCTTTACAAGTTAATATTTTAATATGTTACAAATAAATGCAAATCTTCAATAAGCAGTTTTGCAGACAGCCTACTATACACAATATATATTCTTGAATTCAATACTTTTACAAAATTATTTCATTCCTATTATACATTTGAAAGAAAAAAAAATATATAAAGGGAAGAAAATATTTAATTTTCTCAACCTAGCATGAGAACTAAAATATAGACCTGAAATGAAAACCAGAAAATACAAATATAATAAAACAACACTAAATATATACAATGAATGAAAAATGTATATATATTTAAAAAAAATATGAAATTCAATATCACTAAACAATATTGCTACTGATTTGCATTTTTATCCAGATTTGTCTAATGATTTCATATTATATGTTTCATGACATTCAGTCCATTAAATCAATGTCTAAATTGGAATAGAAATGACAATAATTAGAAAGAAAAAAGCAATTAAAATAATAAGTGAAAGAATGGAAAGAGAAAATATTAATTTAAATTCATGTGATTGTCAAAAGAATAAATTTTCCATTTCTTCAATAAACTATTTTAGAAACTAATATATATTTAATTTTAATCCGAAATCAGTTAATATATCTGAACAATTAAGAACTATGTCTCACACATAAACATATAAGCAGAACATTGTGTATAATATTCAGAAAAAAGAAAAGAAATAAATTTAGCTTTCAAACCCAGCTAAGAATCCTAAAACTTTACATTTCCCTTTGAAAAGAAAATGTATTAAAAATATACATTTTGCTTACATCCAGGTGCTTTTCATTTCTGAGATGCATATCTCCATATAAAGAAATGTCTTAAAGAAAGATGTTTAGATAAAATCTTACCACACAAATAAACTTAAAACTCAGTAACCAGATACTCAGTGCTCATGGAAGTGAATAGTTTGGCATTCATTTAAATTGCAATGTAAAATTATATGAATGCTTCAGCATTCAAATCTATAAGCTATAAAAACAATTATCTTGCATTATATAGGAACTAAATAGGATTTAATGGATATTACAAGCTTTTAGTTTTATATAGCTTTCCGTTTTCAAATTATTTTACACATTATAAAGTACTGGCTAACTGGTTCATTGAGTATTTTCTTTATGGCTTATCTTTTCTTACAACTGTTTACAAACATGATGAGTTGGACAAACATTTCAGTTGTTAAAAAGAAACAAAAAGCTCTGATAAACTTTTTTAAATCCATGCTTCTAGATATATTAAAGAGTATTAAAAAAAAGAAAGAAAAAACTAAAGACAAACATTTTGGTAAAAATTCATTAATTTATAAGCATGATAAAATATATAATTCAGCTATAAGTGTCAATTTCATTTTTTTGTGGCTCAAATGGGGTGGCAACAATAAAAAAAATATAAAAACTTTCACAGTGAAGAAAATAAGCATTATACTTTTTTATGATGATTTCACAGTGAGTAAGCTAAGCGAAAAAAAAATAATTATCACAAATAATACATATGAAACAATTGAGTAGTGGCAGTACATCTTAAAATACAAATAATATTTATTTTACGACAACACAACAAAGTGAGTACATTATATTCCAACAATATCAAATTACTTTGAGTAAGTTGTTACTTGTATTCTTCTTTTCAGTCAGAAACAGTAGCCCTCAATGTGCATTCATTCATAATATATGATGACCTGATAATTAAAAATTGTTTCAAGCATGCTTGAAACACAAGGCCAGATTAAACCTTCATTTTATAAATAGTTGGTTACAGTAAATAGCATGTTAAAAAAAGGCATAGCATAAATTTAAACATAATTTAAATAGTAAAAGATAACTTTTCTGAATGCATTCCAAATATTTAATAACCAGATTGTTTTTTTATTAAATCACAAATAACAATACACTTTTAGAATTAAAAAACAACATAATATGCAACCTCAATTAACTAAGCGTATTAATTGCAAAATTAATGCAGATAGTACTTGATTTTAATTTGAATAAATTTGATTGCATAGTCTTAAATTAAATAGTCTTAATTAAATAACTTTCAAATGCTGCACAAAATATTTTTTTTTCAAGAACACAGAGACTTCAAGGTAATTCCCTATTTTGTTTAGTAAAAAAATCTGGGCTTGTTGGAACATTTTGAACATAATAATAGTCCTGGATAACAAATGATATTATCTGAATTCTGCTTTTGTCTCATTAAAAAGGAGACAGAGAACAATTGTATGAATTAAAAATCTTTACCAATCTCATCAATTCTATCCCCTCCCCCACCCCCTCTTCTCTTGGGCTTCTGGTTGATGAATTGATATTTATCAATTCAATGCAGAACATTTGTGATTTGGTAAATTATGAGCATTGTTTTTCTAAAAAAATAACAAAGAGATTTACAAGAGGCTGAGCCTATTAAAACCATGTCAATATGATCTATGTGTTGATTTTCATTCGTAAGCAAAAAATGAGGAGTGAAGCATGTCTATTGATGGTATATATTTAAAATACATACCAAAGTGATTAGTATCATTCATTTATTTATTAATCTTCTGGCTTACAATCAAAAGACAGGATATTAGAGCTTCCTTAACATATAGCTAAGTCGTTGGTAGGAACTAGAGCTTTTCTTATTGATGTTTTGGGACTATAAAAAGTAAGGCTATGTATTGCTTTCTAGATCAGTAGTTCATTAAAAGGCAAGTTCTTTGCAAGCATTAGGAAATCTGCTTACAAGATGAATGGTTATAAAATAGCATATGATTGTAAATGAATGGTTCATCAAATCATATGCAAGCATCACATTATCTAAAACTGTTTCTTTTTATTTGTTAGTTTGAGTTTTATCTTTATAGAGTTAAAATCTCATTGAATTTTCTAAAATACATATGTATAGTTTCACAAGTTACTATTAGAAAGCATATACATATATATTATTTTAAACAAACATATTCCTTGGAATTCCTCAAATTATTATATATATCTTTCATAATATGCATTCAATTTCATTTGCACTCAGTACATAGGACTTCAATAATTCATACATTTTCCTTTCAAAAACAAATTATAAACAAACATTGTTCGAAAGATAATTTTGAAAATGTTTCCTTTCAATCTCTTCAATAAAAGAGCCTAAAATTTAAAAAAAGCCTTTGCAATCTAAAAAAATGTGAAAAGAAAATTCTGTTTAATGGATCTAAATTATGTTAAGTAATAGCATCACAAATGTGAAAAATCATATGACATAAAAATAAGAATTCACAGGCATATTGCAATTCTAAAATGTCTACAAAATTTCCTAACTTATGGCATTTCTAATAGTTCATATTTTTTTAATTGAAAACATTTGCCAGCAATCATTATTTCAAGATGGAAGTAGGAAAGGGAGAAAAACTATTCCACTACAAAAATACTATCTAATCCAAGATTTCGTGTGATGTCACGAACAGCAGAAATATAGTGTGCTACTATCTAACTGCTTTTTAAGAAGTTATACTTGAAATCAAGCTATAGAAGGAACTGATATTAGGAAAAAAAAATTAAAAATTTAATATAAAATTTATTCAAATAATAATAAAAAAATTAAAAATAAATAATAATTGTGAGAATTAGAAGCAAGATTCTGCAACTGTTAATATAAAGAACATAATTCTAGATAAATCACTTAAAAATTTATAAAAATATTCCAAGTTCTCATATAAATAATAATGCACAGCTTCCAAAAGTCTCATTACAAGTTTATTATTTAAACTGTTGTAAATCATTTATTCCCTGCTTTATTACCTGAATTACAAAACAAATGATAAATAATATACACAATTTATTGCTAAAATACATTAAAATTTGTAATTTTTGGGCTGAACTAATAATTATCGTTGACAGATGTCTTACATAAAAAAAAAAGCAATTCTATTCTGTTATAATAAAATATAGCTAACCAGTGATTATGTAAATGATTAAAATGTTACATGAGACAAATGATGGCACATAAATGCTTTAAACATCAACTTACATTTTTTCAACAATATTAATAGACATTAACAGATTCCTCTAATATTTCAAACAAGGCACCTAAGGGACCTGTACGATAAGCAATATCGTAAGCAGTGTCGCCTGCATCATTCTTAACATTTGGATCAATATAAGGCTGCCACAGCAACAGTTCAAGAGTTCTCCTTCCAGCAGCATTGGAGGCAGCAAGGTGTAAAGGAGTAATATGACCTGCTGTCTGAGCATTTACATCCGCTCCATTTTGCAACAGCAGGGAAACAGCTTCAATGCTATCCCATTTGCAAGCACAATGTAATGGCTCCCAACCATCTCTAGTTTTTGCACTGATGTCCGCATCATAAGATAATAACATCTGAAATAAAAAAGGTAATTAGGAAGCTGAAAGAAAAGTGTAATATATTTCCAATGATAAGATAAGCTACAAATTATTCAATCACAACAAAAACTGGTTATATTCATTATTTTCAAATGTTAATTTAGTTTAGTTATATTAACATCCCATTTTAAAGCATTTTGGGACAGACAGCATAATTTTGATGACGAGGACAACACTTGAGCTGGTACCCCCCTCTCCATGCCACACCAGCAGGAGGATGTTTGACCCGAATGGTTTTAACATGTACTAGACCCGCTTACATGATGGTTTTTCGGTGGAATTGGGTTATAAACCTGAAACCCTGCGCTTCTGAGACTTTACCACCAGGCCATCGCGGCCCTTGAAATATTTAAAAAATAATAATAAAATCATGCTTTAAATTACAAATTCAAAGCAAAAAAAAAAATAACAAATACAGAAATCTTTAAAAGCATTTTTTCTAATATTATGTTTACAAACAATTTAAGTTAAAAAAATCAGTTATTATTTATTATACTTTTTTATGTTTAAATTTTTATAAAAATGTTAGTTTAATGAAATGGGCAATAGATAAGAAAGAAAAAAAAAAAAAAAAGAGTCGCTTTCAGACAAAAATAAATATATGTAAAAAAATTTTTTTTAATGGAAAAATAAATAAGAAGAAACCATTTCTCTTTTATATTCTGTTTAGTCATTTAAGATATAATTTTGTTCCTGAATTCACAAAGAAACAGACTTTTTAATAAAACTATATCAATTGATCTTTTCTTTCACATTTATTTATGTTTAAAAATTAATTGAAAATATATAAATTAATATATATAAATACACACAGAGACAAGATCTTTCAAAACATAATAAAGGTAAACTATTTAGATCATATAGAAAGAGAAAAATATCATACTTTAATCACTTCAACATTGTTACTATAGGAAGCTCTATGAAGAGGAGTGTATAAATCATTATCTCTTGCATTTACAAGATTTGGATCTTCTTCAAGTAATGTTTTCATTGTTTCTAATTCATTCTTTTCTGCAGCCCATAATATCAGCTTCTGTGGATCACCTTGATCATAAAAAAATAGCACAAATTAGAAATAAGAAATAAAATTTATAAAATTAAAAATTAAGCACAATTATTACCAAATTATTTAAAACTGAATATAGGAATAAGAAAATAATAAAAAGAAAAATTTACATATATTAAAAGCAGTAACACAAGACAAAAATATAATAGAAAAAGTTTAATAATTAATAATGTTATAGAATTACAATCTACTTAAAAAAATTTTAAAACACATTTTTAAAACACAAGTGAAAAATTCTTACTCTTTATATTTTTTAAATATATGTTTATTACATACAAATTATAAAATTAAAACAAAAAATGTATACAAAGAAATCATATTTTTTAAAAAAATTATTGATACTTAATTAATAAATTAAAAGTCAAATTGAAAATTAATAAAATTACAAGGTTTGGCTTTAGAAATATTTTATTCTCATCAATTAATTTAAAAACATTTTAAGCCATTAACAAACTTAACATTTACCTATTTAATATAAAAATAGCATTATAATTATGAGTGCCTACTTTATTATTAATTTATGAATGAAACAAAAATGTCAAACACAATATTTTAAAGAAACCTGACTGATAAAAGTCTAAATGCATTTTTTAAAAAAAGTATTAATAAAATTGATTTCAAACACAATAATAATTTCATAATAAAAATTAATATCTTTCAACAACACACAAGAGAATTCAAAGTTAAATCAAAAGTATGGTTTACTTTGGATTACAAACCCAAACTAGATCATTGAGAAAAATAAATTATTGTTTGCCTGACCAAAAAATTTTTAGTATTGACATTATTTATGAAGGTAGAAAATTAATTCTAAAAAAATCTCATTCAATATATTTAGTTAAAATTTACTAAGGAATAGTGTGAACATATTTGGTTTCAACTATTACTAATTTATTATTTTATTTGCTTATTTCAATTTACGTATAAGATTGTAATTACATATTTTTTTGGCATAATGTAATGGACACAAAAAGTACAGAAGTTTAAACACTGCTTTTGTTATTAAAAAAAAACTAACCAAAATGTCTGTTATTACATTTTTTAATCCATTAAATCTAATTAATCAGTCTAGCTAGTCTGTATGATAACCAATTATCACTGATAGTTGAATTAACAACTCTGTCCAGAATAAACAAACAATTTTTTTTTGTTAAATCAGTAAATACTTCTTTATTTAATATATATATATATATATATATATATATATATATATATATATATATATATTTGCTAATTTATCCACCCCACCCACCCCCATCTACTCTTTTCTCTGAAAATTAGTTCCTGAGTTAATGTTGATTTTAAACAGAAATTCCAATATAAGGCTAATATTAAAGTGTAGAACTATAACATTACTCAGAAGAACAACATATTACTCAGAATTACAAGGAAATTTTAACTATGGAAAGTTCATTTTATAATTTTTAAATGTCAAACAATAAAAATAAAATTTTACTGTTTATTTAAAACTGAAAGCTAAATAAAGAAATTGTATATGATCAAAAACTATAGAGTGTCAAAAAAGATGCATAAATTATAATTATTCAGTATGATATTACAACTTCTGTATTCAGATTAATATTATCTTTAATGCCCTTGACCCATTTAAAGAATTTTCTTCCTTGACATGTTAAATTGAAAAATATATCTATAATGAAAAAGAATGAACTTTTTAAAATGACATTGTTATCACAGTTAATTAACTTCAAGCAAAGAAGGATGTTAAGATATCAAAAACATTGTACATGAGCTAAAATAGTCCAATTTATAAAAAAAGAAATGCGACAACATTATTTCGATAATTACAATAAACTCTTTAATTTATGCCCAATTTTCAATTATTCATAGCTAAGTCAATTTCACAAACAGGAAAAGTCGGTCGCATTTTATATATACAAATTTTACTGTGCTTATATAATCAATTAACTTTTTTGAACTTTTTCAAAACATATTTAAATAATTTTACCATCCATATCCTCGATACGACGATCATCTTTATCATCCTCCAAGCTTTGGTAGTTAACTGACCACCAATCAGATTTATCATCATCTTTGTCTCTATCAATAGAAAGTTGCTTTACAGTTTCTGTAGAAGACTGATGCTTCAAATTTTCAACTGATTCCTCACTCAGCACATTTTCTGCATCATTCTCTGGCTGAAAGCTTTCCTGGGACTCTTGCCGTTCAACATTTTCGTTAGTTTTACATGCTTCTGTGTCAGCTTCCAACGGATTTTCAGCGGGCTCATCTGTAGTTTCATTTTCTACAGATTCTTCCCTTGTATCCCCGTTTTCATTCGCGGCATTTTCAGGATTTGATGCAGTGTTCGAATCATTCGCATCAGTATCCAGTTTCTCACTCATTGGCCTCATTCAAAGAAATTTCTGTCTTTATGCAGTCCACAAAACAAAAATACAAT
Organism: Argiope aurantia; assembly: GCA_026543865.1. NCBI lineage: Eukaryota > Metazoa > Arthropoda > Arachnida > Araneae > Araneidae > Argiope > Argiope aurantia. Next base: position 390,523 of record JAPMOR010092364.1, read on the forward strand.
ATAAGCAAATATTTTAAATCTTATCGAAAAAGAGCCAATTTTTGATTAGCAATTAAGGAAACATTCTAGAAGAAACTAAGCAAAAATAGCGCAATCGAGTTTTGTTTACATCCTTTCGCCGCATAACTAAAAAATAATTATAATTATGTATGAGATTAGTTGTGAAGATCCTTCCAGATGCGACACTTCATAAAACTTTTATTTGTTTTTAAATTTACTTTTTAATTTAGAAACCTGATTGCTTTAAAATATTGCTATGAATTTCTTAAGTATGATTAAGTAATTTTAATATTTTTTAAATCCAAATTATATTACATTATTTAAAATACACATTTTTATTTTTTACCAATGCAAAAAAGAATTCTCAAACTTTGAAATTCCGAAGTAGGTTAGAGAAATATTTTATATTCTGTTTAAATAGTATGAAATGATTAGCTTTCAAAAATAAATAAATTTAGCAACTATTACGATACGCAAAATAGAAATAATCGTTATCGAGGAAGGAGATTTAATTTTCAGTTTTGTTGATGTTTGAATTGATGTTCGGCTTCTATTCAATTGTCAAATGGAATACGTTTCAGTCTGCCGCTTAACAACGCTCATTTAGTTTGCCGGTGAGTAATTGAATGTTTTTTCCTTGTGATTTTTTTCATTTTCTGTTGCTGTTATATATCTAATTCAGGTTTATTTTTAGCTTAATTTTTAATCTTTTCTTACTTTTAAAAAGTCAATGAGTTCCCTTCTGTTAAACGACCTTGTTTTTGAGAATATCTTCAACGCCGCTTTTCCAATATGATATATTTTAATCTGTTATATTAAATTTTTTTATTAATTGCAATAAACTTATCATGAAATTTTTGAAATCCGATTTTATTAGTTAATCGCAGTAAAATTATTATAGTTTAATTTTAAATTTTAGTTTTGTGTCTAAATTAATTTTTACTTAATTTTTTTGTATGTTATAATTTAAATTATTGCATTTTTGTGAAAGATTTCTTTTTGTTTTAACAAATTCCATGCATCTATAATAGAAATTTTGCAACAAAGGACAAAAGAAAATAGTCTTAATGTGTTGGAGTGTTGTAATTTTTTAATTATCTAATTCATTTTAATGTTTTATTTCTTTTCACCTAATAAAGGTTTCCAATTGTGAAATAAGGAAATTAAGATTTTTTTTATCCTGCAAAATTTGTTTCTTAAAAAAACTGATGTAATTACTTATTCAACAGTTTTAGCTTAATTATTTTAAAACATGATTTTCCTTTTTTGTATTTATTTCCTCTTTGCAATAGTATAATGAAACATTATAGTATTATTAGAGGGTGTGTGGAAAAAATGTGCAGAAAATCGGAACTTTTTATACTTTTTATATTCTATTTTTAATTACTAGAATGATATTAAGAATAGCTATTTCGAACCTATACTAATTGTTTTCTCTTTTGATGTTTAGCTCTTAATACTCCTTTTCTAATAAATAAAATCATCATCTTTTTTTTTTCTTAATTTTTTTGTCAAAAAATTATTATTTTATTATTATTCTGAAACTTTTACCTTGATGGTACTCTTGTCTTATTAGTGGTTGTATTTTTGAAATTCTGGGGAATATAAAAAATATGTATATTTCAACTTTTAAGCTTTTTTTATTATAAATTGATTAAATCTTTATGCCATGTTTGAGATAAAAGTATGTCTGCCTCTGATCGATCAATTTAATTCATTTTATTATTTTCAATCTTTTTCTATGCTGTTTTTAATTATCAGGATTTGTAAACTGTTTTAGTTCTTCAAGTAGAATTTTTAATTTAAAAAAATAATCTCTTTTTGTGTATAAAAATTATTGAAAATTATTTCTCACTTTCTAAAATTTTGTCTTGCAACAGGCTTTGTATTTAGAAATATAGAATGGTTTGTCTGCATGAAATTCTCTACATTCATTTTGTTCATTCATGATTCGAAATATGATTTATCATGAAAATAATTAAATAGTTAAGTAACTGTAATCCAATATAAAGTAGAGTAATTAAAGAAATAGAGAAATTACAGTCATGATTTTTGAATAGGACATAACTTTATAATACCACCATTGATATATGTTTTGAGTATAAAAGTATTTATTTAATAACATAAATAAATGGTTTAAAAATTGAATAAATTATAAGAATATTTCATATCATAAAAATTTCCAATTTTTGATATAATTTTCTTTATTAAAAAATTTGTATATTTTATTAGCATAAATTATATAAAAGCTTATTTAATTTTAAACACTCCTTAAAATTTTTAACTGTAATTAACTATTAGTCAATAATTTATACAGGAATTTATTTCTTGTGCTAATGTATAATTATAATTTAACTATATAATATAATGAAACTAATCTTGTCATTCTATTCAGCTATGAACTGTTGTCTTCACAACTTTATTACTTTTTTATTAGAGGGCCTGTTGTTTAATCATAATTCAGCCCATTCAGTCATATTGTTACAAAATTATGATATAGAAAGTTAAATTTATTACATCCATTTAAAAAATTAAACATTTTAAACTTATTATTAAAAGGCATATATAGTACTAATAAGCTAATATTTGTCACTAAAGTAAAATTTTATTTCATTCACTCTATCCAACATCAGCTGCTATTTAAAAAATTTTATGGAATATGAAATTAGCAAAGGAAGGCATCAAACAAAACAAAGTGCAATAAATTTTAGACAATTTTCTGAAGAATGGAATTTATTCCAATTACTTAAAAGCTTTATTTAACTGTTAAACTGAAGAAAAAGAATTTATAATGAGAATTTTTTATGAACAGCATATCTGATTAATCTTCTCTTTTACTTGTTAATTTATTAGAAAATATCCTTTTAATATTTAGCAGAAAATGATGTTCTTTTTTTATTATTATTTTCTTATAAACAGTTCAAACTATAACTTTCTGCAAATTCAGTGTAGATATTTTTGTAAACTGAATTTATGGAGATTCTTCTTAGTCCTGAAAATTATAAAAATTGTAGAGGTAGAAGTGGAATTTTTTAAAAACCTATGACTAATGTATAATGAAATATTTTAATTCCTTCAAATAAATGCATTTACATGGTTTAAAATATTATGCAATTTCTTAGATGAATGAAGCATTAGTGAGGAAGACACAAAATTCATAATTGTCCAGGTTCTACGAAGACTTAATGTTTCATTGTTTGATGTATTCAGCCAAAATCATTTGAGAAAGAACAAACTTTCTCATACTACATATTTCCCACACATCCAAGCATTAAAGGTTAAATACAGCAGGAGTGGAAATCGCAATAAAAGAGCTATTGTTCTGCTGGGGGATAGTCCTTTAATGGTATATGTTATAGCTGAAGTGATGTCATGCTGACTGCCCCTCTTAAGATTGAAATGGAAACTGTAATTGACTTTTTGGTGTTCAATTGTTAAGATGCGCGATTCAACAATTGTTTCTGATATAAATAAAAAAAATCATTCCCAGTTTAGGAAAGTGAACTTTTTATGAAATTTATCAATATCGTGGTGTATCTACTTTCACATTAGTATAGACGAATGATACTGTTGAATTTTTGCTCGATATTCTCGCTGGGGGAATGTATATATCTAAGTCGAAAATATAATGAATTCGAATACTAATTTGAAGTTCTTACCAATTTATTTAAAATTCGCCAAAGGATGAGCTCAGGACGATTTATTTAAAATTCGTGATATCATCTTCAGTCGAAAATATGGTCTATTCTAATAGCAATTTGAAACTGTTACCTATTTATTTGAAATTCGCCATAGGATGAGCTACACAACAATAAGGCTTTAAATAACTGCCAAAAATGTATGTTCGCTCTCTAGAGATTTTATTTTAGCGTGCTAGTATGTAATTCTAGATATTTGAAATAAGCATTAGTCAAACTTTACTTAACGAGTGATATTTCGCAGAACGAGTGGCGACGAGGCACCGTGGCGTCACATACTTGATTGGCCTATAATAATCTGTGTTGACTGCTTGTTTGAAGACAACCCTTATAATCTACTTGGAAGAAGTTTTGCCGGTTCAAAATATGATAAACTTACATATTATCTTTGTTGCCAATATATGTTTTTCTTAATACAAACCTTCTTCGACAAGTCAAGTTTAGTTATATTAACGTCCCGTTCTAAAGCAACACTAGGGCTATTTTGGGATGGACCTCGTAATTTTGAACCGTGGTCAGATGACGAGGACGACACCTGAGCTGTGTTAAAGTCAAATGTTAGTGGTTAGGATTTTTAGCATACACAAATATGTTAAAACGCATTGTTCATGAAGTGAGTGAAAAAGAGCAGGTTAAAAATGCAAATGTCACCTGGATTTGCTGGTTGTGTAATTCTAGTGTATAAAAAAAATCCTTTTCCATAATTGATAACGAACTATAATCAAAATTCACAGAGTGGTCTGAAATTTTGTTAGTGCGTTAATTGAACTCCATTGCTTCGTGTTCACAGAACATTTGTTGGTTTGAGCAAATAAATACTAATCAATATTAGTAACATTCAAAGTTGGTAAATATTAGACTGTAAGAATAGAGCGAGGAAAAGTAGAAAAAAAAAAAAGCTAGAATAATCTGTAGAATAAGGCAGAGTAGAGGAAAATTAATTATGATGACAAAATTGTGTAATGTTCAAAATTGACATAGCACAAAAATCTTCGTTTTTCTAATCATTCTATGATTTCTTTGTATTATACAAAGAATTTAGTAGTCTTTGATTTTTCGTATTTGCTTTGAAATGTGTTTGATGTTGAGTATTTACGTTAATATATATATATTTTTTAATTTTAAAGAACTTTAGGAACTCAAAATGTTTGTTATTGTTTGTTTCATTTAGTTTGTTGTCCGTTGATTGTTAGATTTCTACTTGAGAAGTTTTTTTCTGAATCTTCATGTTTTTCATTATTGGTTTGAGATTCCATTTTTTTAATGGAGGCGCATGTTTTGCCTCATCTGAATGTTTTTTGGAAGGGTGAGGCTGGGAGAAGAGAAGATAATCTCTTATAAGATGCCATGTGAAGTTCATGACAGTGTGCACCGTTTGATGTAAAATCCCCCACCCCCACCCCTTTAGTATATAACCTGCAAAAAACTGTTAATGAGAATTAAATGGGCATTGAATTTCGAGGGATGCTACTTTTAAGAACTTTCTTTTTTTACTTGCCAGTTTTATGCTTTGTCTTTATAACTGTTTGAATTATAATCAAATATAAAACTCACTTGTCTTATCTAATTAACTTGTTTTATTTGTCTTCAAACTTCAATTTCACATATTTCCTTACCACTTTTTTTTAAATTTTTGTAATTGTTATATATATTGTAGTTACTAATAACTTGATTATTTTCTCTCGAAATTCTTAATATAAATAGCTATAGCTTGTACATGCAATATATTAATTTTACTCAAAAATATGAATTTTGGTAAAAAGCACTCATAAATATGTTCAGTATATTCAAAATATATTTGTGAACTTCTTGGTGTTCGAAGTATTTCGACGACCTGTTTCAGACAAACCTGAATGTTTCAAAATCAGAGACTGCCACTTTTCTATTCAAATTGAGTGTGAAGAAGTCGAGGGAAGTGGCATCGGGTGAACCTTGAGGTGACCGACATGCAAAACACAATGAGACAGTTTAATGGCATCAAATAAGTTCCTGCCTTTTTTTTTTTTTTTTTTTTGCTTAGTGATTTAAAGCGATTGGATTGAATTTGTCGTCTGTATTCTCGGTTGAACACACATTATTTTTAAGTTTACGTATATTTATTCTCAAATGGAATAAATAAAAATGACCCAGGCTTAATACACGTTATAAAGTGTAGTTATCAAAAGCAGGCAGTTAATTCCATAAATATTTGTACATTTCCGAATTTAATAAAATATTTTGGCTATCCAATAATAACATTTTCAATTTTCAATAGAAACTTTTTAATATCTACATTCTATATTTTACAAAACTATGCAAGATTTCAATTCAAACTTCTTTTTTTTTACCATGTCTATAAAATCAAATCTATTTAAATTAAAAACTATATATATATATATATAATAAATATTGTGAGATTTTAATAATATTGCAAGATAGATTCTTTAAAGCATTTACTTCAAATTTTAAGCATCCGAATATTAAATCCATTCGTTGATACATCGTTGTTTCCGCATCCTTCAATCGTTACTAATTTTAATTAATCTCTTATTTCTACATATTCTTTTGTTTTCTGATTTCCAGCTCTCTCTAAATGTGTGAAATTCTGTGATTGATATGAAGATTCTGGAATTTCATCAACAAATTATGTCAAATCCCCAGATATTAATATGAAATCTTTAAGCTGTCTTTCTAAATTTATAAAGACAAATTTTGCGTTTAATGGATGTTGAATTACATAAGACGGAACTGTTGCTTGCTATTACGCGAGATTACCACCATCATCATGTTTTAATGTTTCCAAGTTCCCCTAACTCACACTCCTACTCCATATCATTAAACATTCACAGGAATCAAGGGAGAGTCATTTTATTTTCATCTGCATGGGTGCGTTTCTTATCGAAATTTAATTTATTGTTGACTAAGCAAAGAATAAATCTTAAAGGTTTTTTTTTTTCCGTGTTCACAAAAAATTTTTTTCTTTTATCGTGGAACCTTGCCGATCTGCATTTCCGTTTTACTATTTTACATGAAATTCTTTATACATTTCTACAGACCACCAATGAATTTCTGATAATCATGCTGAGTCATCTTTACTTAATGACTTTGGTTTTATTTTTTTAATTCGAGTATTCTTATTTAAAATGTTTTATTATGCTACAAAGTTAGTTCGGAGATGAGTTTGGTTATTAGTAACATTTTAAACTGATTTGGAACTTTTTGACAAAAAACATCCATTTCTCAGTACCGTTCTATATTTTCCAAAAAAAAAAAAAAAAAAAAAAAAAAGGTAAAAAGAGGAGATCAAAAAAAGTTCATCACAGATTTTTCTGAAAATACTTTTGTGTCTGGATATTTTTCAGCAGAATCTTTTTCTGCGTGTTTCCATTTCCATTAAAACCCAGCGGGAACTATCCCTCGAGACTGTCTCGCACGCTCCCTAATAAAGATTTTTTATCCCTGCTCCTTGACTCCCCCTCACCCGCATACAAATTGTGTACCTTGGGCAACTTCATGAGTATTACAAGTACTCAATTTTTTTTTTTTTTTTTGGTTCCTCATCCCCGCACGGGAAGATTTTGTGCTTCATAATATTAGCGAAGAAAACCCGAGTATGCAAATTGGATCCTCCCCCCCCGACAGATTTGAAACTAAAATTCGATGCAAATTTTTAGTTTATTAATAAGATTACGTACCAAATTTCATTTTTCTAAATCGTTGCGTTTTCTAATCATCTCGTTTACATGCATGCAATTATACAGACCAACAAATGGCCAATCGTTGACAAATTTGATTACAAAAGTTTCAAACGTATCCAATTTTAAGATGTTAAACTTCTGTGCAAGTTTTATTCATCTAGTTATTTATGCTTTTCAATTATCTTGTTCACTTTTTCTAGGACAGACAGACAAACAAACTTCCTGTATAATAGACAAAATATTTCAAAGTTTGACAAAAATCTATAAATTTTATGTAGCATCCATATACTAAATTTCCTCTGCCTAGTTCAAAGAATTCTTGAACTGACTATCTTGTTCACAGACATACATAATTCTTCTAAGGAATTTTTGGGCCCTATAAAATTTCGAGGTTCAATATTCCATCTATTGCAATACGGGGAACTTAATCAAAAGAAACCAATATTTTATGAACAAATTGTACCATTATTTCACAACATTAAATTATACTATTATATATTCTGAATCAAATGTATTATGAATATTTTAAAATATTATAGGAAAATATTTTGCTGCCCGTTTCTTTATTCATTCACTTCTTTTCTACATATGTTTTGAGTGCCCGTATACTTTTGTGACCTACTGTAGATAACGTTAACATGTAGGTTTAGATGGAAACCCATCTGTCACCGAAAAATATTTCATATAAAAACATGTTATTTTAATTTTTTTTTTTTTAGAAAAGACCTTAGTCATTTTCATATTTACTTTACACTCCGTTAAACTTCCGAATATGAATTTTATTAATCATTTTTTTCCCATTAGACCATAGATCCGTCAATATGGATATTAGCGGATGCGACATTCTTTCAGTTGGAACAGATGTAATCGGTTGGTAGAAAATATATGTCACAACTGGACTCCATTTTTAAACTAAGCAATTTGATCTTTGAAATATTTGAAAAACTCGATTTGAAACAATTTATTCTTAAAAGATAAACCGGATTGAAAAGTTGCATCAGTAGCAGGGAAGGGGGGGAATTCGACAATATTTAAATCCCGGATGTAAAGGAAGCTTATTTATAAAAACCTTTTTGATATTATAATAATGCTTATTATGATAATTATGATATGCTGATATTATTATAATATACTTAACCTTAAATCTTTTCTTTTAACTGATGCGTTTGTCTCGATTAAATGAATATGATTATATCAATGGGTGATATTCTGATTTGAATATTCTAATATATCGTCTGCTTCCCACTCAACCTTTATTTGAAAAAAAATTTCAGATGTTTAATTTCAGATTTAACTATTAAAAAAAAAAACTCCGGAAACTACGAAAATAAATAAATAGAATAATTTGTTAAGGTATCCGACTTGGTTGAAAACATGAATTTGTATGAAATTTCGTATATTTATTTTTATTATTTTTAGATTTTATATATTTATTTATTACAGTTTCCAAAAAATAGTTACGTTTCGGTTTCCAGTGATATCTTTCTTTTGTCTCCACGTCAATTAGAAGCCAAATTATAGCAAACTATTGACATATAAGTGATGCTTATTTATAAGCATTTAAAAAATTTAATTGCATTTTCTGAAGAACGAGTTTTTTCGTAATTTTACTGTACGAGTATATTCATATCTCAAAAAATAATCATGGGCCGCGGTGGCCTGGTGGTAAGGTCTCGACTTCGGAACCGGAGGGTTTCGGGTTCGAGACCCGATTCCACCGAAGAACCGTCGTGTAAGGGGGTCTGTTGCACGTTAAATCCGTCTTGACCAAACGTCCTCCCGCTGGTGTGGTGTGGTGTGGAGAGGGAGGGTGCCAACTCAGGTGTCGTCCTCGTTTTCTGAACATGGTTCAAAATTACGAGGTCCGTCCCAAAATAGCCCTAATGTTGCTTCAAACGGGACGTTAATAAAACTAAACTAAACTAAACTCAAAAAATAATCAAGATATCTTAATGAAATTTATAATTTGTGCTCGTTATGTTATACAGAATGTGATGAACTATGGATTTGATGTTGAAGGATGGATTTGATGTGGATTTATGAATGTTTAATTTAAATATTGTTATAAAAAATTCAAACATTTCATAGATAATTTCATTCAATATGCACAAAAATTTTATTTTTGAATATAATTCTTAGATAATAGTTAGTTACACTCTAAGATATGTTTGAAAAACTGTTACAATTTGTTTCTCTGGAACAATCCTAGTTTTTGTAAATAAATGCTAAAATTTAGATCAAAATATGCTTTTTCTTCAAAAACTACGTATATATTTGAATAATTTCACTTTTATTCATCATTTTATACTTATTTTAATAAAAAAAACATTATATAAACATTATTATTATTATTTTGAAAAATCCACTCCGAACCTAGTAGGGTTTTTTTTTAGTTTTAATTATATTAACGTCCCGTTTTAAAACAACACTAGGGCTATTTTGGGACGGACCTCGTAATTTTGAACCGCGGTCAGATGACGAGGACGACATCTGAGCTGGCACCCCCCCCCCTCTCCATACCAGCGGGAGGACGTTTGGTCATGACGGATTTAACGTGCAACAGACCCCCTTACACGACGGTTCTTCGGTGGAATCGGGTCTTGAACCTGAAAACATCATCTTAAGGAAAAGCCTCATGTTTTAAATTTTTTTTAAAAAAATCGTAATTTGTTACTTATTGCTTGGTTTATTTCAGAAACTACCGAAACTTAATCCATGTTGAACTAGGAACTGGAAATCTTACCTTAGCTCTAATATCAGAAATTTGCTTACTAGGAAGTGTTAAGTGTTTTACTGAAAGAAAACACACACGACATGTTAGAGAGCTCGGCTCGCATTAAATCGGTAGGATACGTCCTTTCACCGTTGTGATGCTGGAAATTTTTAACAGGAAATACCGTCTCTGACGCGGTTCCCATTTGTACATGGTTTAAAACTGTGGCATTGTCATAAAATAATTGTAGTAGTCCCTAATATAGCTTCAAAGATTGAACTCTACTCTAATGTAACCCGAAAAACTATAGCTTAAATTAGTCTTATAAACTGGAAAATCATTTTCTTTTGAAGAAATTCTTCTGGAATTGTGAACTTCCTTTTTTGCCTTCTTTAAAAATGCTGTAAGTGATCAATCTACTTTTATTGTAATAGCCATCGTAAGAAGGAAGACAAAGAGAGAGAGAGAGAGAGGACTTAAGTAAAGTTTTACTGTGTATTTTTAATCGGATAAAGTGATAATTGTAATATGAAATACTACATGGTAGAAATAGAATATATTTATCTATCCACACAAAAAAAAGCAAATCTTCAATTTATCGGCGGTAAAATTTCAACTTCAGTACTGAAATTTTAATAATATTTTCCTCACGTTTTGAAATAATGCAAGTCTTATTTCGAAGCGGATATCGTAATTTTTAAACGTGATCAGATAATGAGGATTCCTCAGTGCATGTGAGCTTAGAGCTTTGTTAAAATGTCAGATTCAGAGACTGGGATAAAAGCTCAGTTGTCGTCTTTGTCATTTTACCGTTAGTGTTCTAAATGTCATCTTTGTCAAATCGCATCACAGACAGATGGAGATTAATTCTCGGTGAGTAATAATCCTTGCTAAAGGCGTTTATCTGTGTGTCTTTTTTTTTACCATTCAGTATAAAGATTATTTATTCATTAGACTTTCTTTCTTAAATAGTTATTTTACCGCTTGTTGCTCTTAGGTTTTGATAAAACCGTAAAAAAAAAAAAAAAAAAAACCACTAAGCAGCTTATAAAGTGATGTAAAACAGGTATGGCAAAAAATCGTATAAGCATGAGGTTTTTTTTTTTTTTTGTAATAGTTTTGTGATAGACACATGGGAATTAAGAGACTTTGACATCATTTACCGTTTTTCACTTAGTAATTCCCCGAGCAAACCCTTCTCTATCTTTCAGAATTTTGTAGCCGTTTCTTATCAATTTCCGTCGCGATTTAATACCAATGATTTCTAGAGCCTTAATATATATATTTTTTAAGGTTAGAATTCTTAATAGATATCAAAATACTTCCATTCTGTAAAAAGGTGCTTAGAAAAACATGTGGGCTATTAGAACAAATAAAATCAAGTATGTTTAGGTTACTCACGATTTCTATTTTTTTTTTTTTTTTTTTTTTTTTTATGAACTCAATTGTAAGTCAGTTTTTTTAAGATGCACACAGACTTTATTTATTATTAATATATATTTATTTTATTTTATTTATTTATTTATTGCTAAAAAATATTTTTGCTAGCGAAACTTTTATTTCACAAACCTGAACAGGGTAGATGTCTTTTAATATCTCCCCCCCCCTCTGTTGAAGCTCTCGCATTTTTCCCCCTTTTACCCACCCTAAAACTGAATTGCGCAAGTTGGCTGTCACAGTTTTAAACTCAAACCATTTCTTTGTATACACCCATAATTTTTGTAATTAAAATAAGACAAACTACTCTTCTAAGTATTTATGTTTTTGCGATCTAATCTTCTGGACTGCTCGGTTCTTGATAAATAGCGAATTGTAAGAAATAAGAAATGTGTTGTGCTTTAATTCATAGAGTTCGCAGTTACAGTCATGACTGTGACAGCTTGTCGCTGCTCTGTGAGTAATAAACAGGAAATCATTAATTATCCGGTTAAAAGTTTTTTTTAATTTTTTTTTATTTTAGATCCCTGAACTAGAATGTCCTGATGAAGCTTTTAATAATACGTTGAACTTTGGAGCTTCATCACAATGCTTTGTTCTGCTCTTTTGTTTTGATTGGTCAAATAAATTTTTATCATGCTTGCATGAGTCAAAACTCGAGACTGTATGTATATTGATTAATAATTTTAAATATTGATTATTTAGGTTTAAATATTTTATCACCACAATAACGCATCATCCTGTTGTCTTTTTATCCTTTGGGAAATCTTGGAGATAACTATCATTCGCACGAGAGCTATTGTTTGGTCAGAGTGAATCTTCTTTGTTAGCTGACTCCTTTTATTAGACTGTATTTAAACGTTTATTTATGCAATTCTGTTCTTGGTGATTCATATTATTCTTGGAATTCGTTTGGCAGTTGTTTTGTCTGCATTTTATATTTCATGCATTCCTAATAAGCATATTTATCATCTTGGTGAAGTGTTTAACTCCTTTTGTGGGACTAAAAATAAATAGAAGAAAATAAATTTATTACGAAAGTCGAGTGATCTTCTAATCGTTTGAGTTAGACTTGATAATACAGTTATTATAGCTTTAGTTACCGTAAATATCTTCAAATATATAAAACGCTTATATACGAAGCATAAAATTTTTTCTTATTACTAAATGGCAACTAATAAAATAAATCGCTATATGAAAGTTTCATATTGCCTCATTGAACTTTTTTAAAGCTATATTTAAATTCAACATTTACTAAAATAATGGAATTGTAAATTTTTATTAGAATTCTGGCGAGGATTCCAAAGAACCATGACAGTCAAAGGAAACAAGATATAAAAGAAATCAAGGAATGAGTGTTTAATCGGGCGGAAAAATAGGTTAAACCGTCGCGAGACGATGAATCACAATGACTTACCTCTGGAAAATGATGATAATATCTTCCAAAACTATTATCTTACAAAAATGATGGGCCGCGGTGGCCTGGTGGTAAGGTCTTGGCTTCGGAACCGAAAGATTTTGTTTCGGATGCCTATTTCACCAAAGAAGCGTCGTGTAAGCGGGTCTAGTGTTAAATCCGCAAGGGCCAAACGTTCTCCCGCTGGTGTGGTGTGGAAACTTGAGAGGGTGTGCCAGATCAGATGTCGTCCTCGTCATATGACCGTGATTCAAAATTATGAGACCCTTCCCAAAATAGTCCTATTCATGCTTTGAAACGGGATGTCAATATAACTATACTAAACTTACAAAAATGTTTGCGTTATCATCATTACAGAATACAGAAAAGTTTACAGTTTTTTTTTTTTTTTTTACTAATATTAATTTTTGTTTTGTACAATTTGTCCTTTATTTTTAATATTTTTTAAATTTAATTTAGTACACAACTTAACAAAGTTTTTAATATTATAATTACTAAATTAAATTCATCCATTAAAACATTAAATCGCGTAATTTTGCCAATATTAAAATGATTTTAAAAATCGCTTTCTTTGGCATTAACTTTAAAATGGGATTTTACTTCCGCCTTTATATAGTAGTATATACATACATATTTTAATTCCTCCTACAGTAATTTATCACATACTGATTCAGTTAAATTCACATTTTTCTCTCTTATCAAGGTGAATTCTTTTTAAAATGCTGTGTCCATATTAATCGACTAACAGTATGAAAAGTATACAATCTGAGCAAACATGTTGGTCGTTTAAGGCGGCTAATATCTGCTGTTTTTTAATAGTTTGATCAATAATTTGTTTCTGTCATTTTTTAATTGTGTAGTTTTGTTATTCCCCAATGATATCTTAAGGAACTGTTATCCGAAGAAAACCACCGTTAAGCAGTACCTAAAATTATTTTAAAAACTATTTAATTATACTGATTTGTTTGTTGTATTTAAAAAAAAAACATTTTTCTTAATTTTTAGTGCATTGATATTTTCCCAAATATGTTTAATATTTCCTTTTCGTTTGTTTGCATAAACGTAACATTCAAAAGATGAGCAAAATTTTCCTTCAATAGAAATGGCAGTATGGAGAAAAAAAATTATATTATTAAAAATAAGTGTTCATTTTATTTAATGTAATAGTAGCGCTGATTTAAGAAGTTGGAATTTAGGTTTATTTTTTCTGTTTCGTATTAAGTTAAAGAAAATCGAGTTTGTTTATAAGAAAAGTATTTTGTTTAAACAGATCTGTTCCAATGATTCCAGACTACAATTTTCATGCATGAACCACATGCTAACTTTCATTGATCTAATTAGTTGCGGTGTTTTATTAATTATCGTATTTACATACTCAAGAATAGATAAACATTCTAGAATCAAGATGGTCTCTTTTTTGGGGTGGAGTGGGGTGAGGAACAGCTTTAAATCTAAAATTTCAATATTTGTCTTTGTTTACCAGTTACCTATACTTTTATATTGTGTGCTTCATATACATGGAAGTAAGACATTTTTACATCGTATTAAATGTATTAAATATTAAGAATTAAATGCCATTTTTCAATCTCAAAAATTCTTTTTAAAAATTTCTTTTAGTTCGTTTTATATTGAAAGTAAGATATTTATAGTTTTTAAAAAAAGGCTCCGGTGAGCTCTGGAATTATGTAGACTGATTAAGATCGTCTATTGGGCAGAATTAAATGCAGTTTCCAATAAAAGTTTTAGTTTTGAAATATCATATATTTAAAAACGAATATGAATGAAGTAGAATGAATATGAATGATCTATATGAATTCTTTATATGAATGAAGTAGTAAGCTGTCGCTTAAAACTTACTATGCATGTTACATCATTCATTTGATTGTTATTTGATACTTAAATAGATCAAGCGGAAGAACAAGGCTTGCGTTCATGTGTTCCGTCACTTGATTTTCGTAGCTCGTTAGACAACCAGTGACACCTTTTCAGTCTTGAGCAAGAGTTGGTTACACCTCCGACCAAAAAGAAGAGAAAGGAAACACCTAGTAATCCGCTGACATTGGAGATGATGAAATATTTATCAGTTGACTTAAAAAAATCGAATGTATTCACAAAGCAAAGCTAGAAATAATGCTTTAGCTTTTTTTAAAATACTTTTTGGCATCTAGTTCCAGTTATCTGAGCTTGAGTTTGAAGCATCGAAATTCAAGGTTGAAGTCGATTGGTTTCCTTTTCCCTCTCGAAATCTTGGGGAAAGTTGTAAGATATAAAAGTAAAAGAAGACGAAAACAGACCTGATTTTGATTTAGTAGAGAAATGCTGTAATCTCACTTTCTTCTCTCAGTTTCACTCAATTCTGAATCCGATTTTGGCACGAAACAATAGAATTTGCAAGAGGGTGTGAATTTTCGTCTAGGCTGATTTTTCTATTTTCAGTTACAGTTAACATCTCTCTTGAGTTTATTTTTTTTCTTTTTATTTATTTTAGTACTTTTTCCCAGAACTGTATTTCAATCATTTTTAATATATAATATTTTACTTGTTTTATTATTGTATAAGAAATAACCACAGTGAAAATTTGTATATTTGATACAAAAAGATTTAATTTGTAAGGATATTTAATTATAAAACATGGGCAAATTCTTGAAGTTTTTCTTAATAAATATCAGTGGCGTCAACGTTATAGTGAATGAATTTTCATAACTTCATTTTTGTTTTCTCTTCAACCTGGACATTTTCCTGGGTAGGATAAATATTCGACAACATCTAAAAAAAGTCATTAAATTCAGAACCAATACAGTAAATTATTAAAAGGTTGTTTAAGCAGAAAAAGATAAATAGAAACAAAAAATTACTTGATTGATTTATTATTGATGATAGCTATATTACGATGACCATATTCTACGTATAAAAATAATAGGGTAGAAAATTCTTAAGATTTTATTTTTAAACATTTAATTTTGCTTAAATATTTTTAATAAGACATCTTAACTTATAATATTTTTTTAAGGAACATCCGGGACATTTAATTCAAATTTGTTATAAATTTGGGGAAAAAGGTTGAAAATCAGGGTTATCATGCTTATCCGTGACTGGTAGCGGTTATCCAATTAGATAAACTAATTCAGTATCTAGGGCCACTAGGTTAAGAGGGAGCCGCAAGCAGGTCGATTAAAAAAATTCTATTTCCCTAGTTGCTAAATAAATAGGTTTGTAAAATGTGCAAATTCTTTGAACAATAAAATATTACGATAATATTATTTTTTTATCAAGAGTATTGGCCAGTTTCTTATCTGTTTCAATACGCTCACTTCGTTATTATAATACTTATAAAACGGAAAATTTGCATTAATAATGTTTTGTACAAGCTTGTATTCAAGGCAGTCTGGTGTCGTGAAAAATAAATAAATAAACGGATACGCATTCTCAGAGATAAAAATTAAAATAACATAAAAATATTTATATTTTTATGTTAATAAATTGAAAATAAATCACTAATGTGTGAAAATTGAGTTGACCATCTTAATAAAAGAGGCGACTCATACTGTTCACATCCTAAGGCCCGCAACATTTCTAATTCTACCAGTGTGCGCGACATTTGGTCTTAATATTCTCAAGATCTTTCCACTGTGAATTATTCACATTTTGTAACAATTCTTTGCTCATATGGTATTAACAGTGTTATTTTATAGGATTGTTTAAAATGCTTCTCAAAAATATTATTGTGTTTATATCTTCTGTGCAAAGGCATTTGTTCAAAAAATGCAATTGCCATTTATTAAAAGGGGGAGGGGAATCATGCTGTATGCGGCAAAATTGCTTAACAAGCATAATGCTTAGTGTTGCATTAATAAGGCCATTTTCATTTTTCTTGTTTCTTTTTAAACAAATCCGGCAAATTTCCGCAGAATTCTTGGCAATTTTAATTCAGAAAATACCCTTTTTTGCATCTCCACGCTCCAACGATCAATTTAGGTCTGCAATATTACAATATTCGGAAAGATCAGTCCTGAGTGGCCTGACAGGTTCTGTACGTAACTTTCCATTACGTAGGTGGGCACGCCAATATCGGCTTTTTTTTTCTTTTTTTTTTTAATGCTTTCATTATCAGTCAAGGATTTTTCTGGTCCACGCTTGAACTCGATTTTCTTGCCGCCTGCTCCTCGGTATTTTCAAGGCTTGGGAAACCACGTTTGATGTGGGATGGAAATCTTGAATGGTGCTGTAATTATTCCCTTTGTTATGTTTTTGCTTTTTTGCATTGCGTGGCATCATGTTGTTGTCGTGTCTGGTTGCATTTATGTGTGTTTGTGTGAAGGTTCTGCCTTCATTAAGGAAGTGTGAGAGCAGTTTTATATTTTGATTGGGCAGGTAATATAAATGATATGATGTCGAAACAGTATTATGTAGTAATGAAATAAAAATTCATCTGAGTGGATTGTTCTAAGAAAAACATTGTATGGCAAATGAAATAAGAGTGTGTGTGATGTCTCTCTTAGTGTGTTCATTATAATTGCCTTCTTTATCAAACCGTGCTAATGAAATGTATTTAGGTTTCTTATTTCCGTACAAAAATGAGACAAATCGTTGCCTTTAAAATATTTTTGAGGTTGAAAGAATTACTTTCAACTGTCCGAAAGAACATTTATTACTTTCGTGTTTACGTAGTATGGAGAAAGTATACTAATCATCAAAAGAATTTGAACTCGAGATTTTAACGAATCTCCACAGCTTAAACCTCCCTTAGTTTTCCCCTTCGGGAAAACATACACACATTTTTGGAAAATGTCTTTCTGTCTGTGACAAAGATAACTTAAAAACGTTTTGAGCTAGACGGATGAAATTTGGTATACGGTAGTTATACCGAATATGTAGATTTCTGTCTAATTTTGAGCGAAAGCCGCCTAGAAGTAGACCGGATGTTCGAATATAATTTAAAACGATAGCTACAAAACGAAGAAAGCTAGATAAATACAATTCTATATACATATCATTTGTAGTTTAGACACCTAACAAATTTTGATCCAAATCAAACAATATATTGACAGTCTGTTGGTCTATAATTTTAGAAACATGTAAAGGCGATCATTCAAGTATGCAGTGACTTAAATATATGATATTTAGTATGTGAATTTATAATTACAAATGTAGTTTTGTGTCAAATTTTTCTTGTAGTCAGTAGGATAAAACGCGTTGAAAACACAAATTTGATTTTCAAATACTATTAAAGCATGTTCGGGACTATCGATTAATAACTCACCAAAGATGGCACGATAGATTCAATGGTAATGCTAAATACGCACCAAAGGATAATATTTCGTAATTGATGTACGTCATTGTTATGCAAGTTCTTCTATAGGATAATGCATTTATTAGTGTATGCGAGAAAGTTTTTGGGAGACCATTCCCGCTGATTTTAATTTATTGAAACATATGATTTAACAAAAGCTGAGAATATATATACATATACATATATATATATCTGATAAACAGAGGAAATAACTTGAAAATAGAATCAAGATTCATTAGTATTCTCATTTTGTAATTTTTAAGAATGCAAAGACAATTACAAAAAATTAAAACAGTTGCCGATTTTTTTTAATGATTCTTTATTTTTAGATTACAGTTGCCGAACCTTTTTTTTATTTATTATTTGATTTATTGATTTTTTTTCCTCTCTTTAGAGATACTTTTTTAAACCTATGATAAGTCTGAATCTGTGTCTGGAAGATATAACTGGATGCTATTAAAAATATAAAACCTAATTATTGTTCAAATGTCTTTACATTCTTTATGTTTGTAACACAATAAATATGAGATGGTTTGGAATGGAGTAGGAGACATACGTAAGGGTATCTGTTATCAGAGCCTGACTATGGCAGGGGTATACGGGGCAGTTGCTCATGGCCCCACATCAGACGGGGTCCCCAAATTGAATAGAAATTTTATTTTACGTTTCCTTCTTTAATTAATTTTTTTAAACAAAATATCGGTATAGTGTAAAGTTCGTCAGTCTTATGTTAGCTTCTTCATTAATCAATCGTATGAACATAAAAAAATCTATATTTCGTAATTCCTTGGCTTTCTAAGGCGGAATTCAGCTAAATTTTCGCAATTACGATGGACAAATTTGGCCAATCAAAAACCTGTATTTTTGCATATCGCAAAATGCGATATGTTTACAATAATACGGCTTTGGGGAGGGGGGCTATCGGGCCCTGTCTGTTATACCCTTACATATGTCTCCGTTTTTTTAATATTGAGGATACGTGAATTTATTTCTAGTTTGTAACTCAGTTTAATATTTTGTTGTTGGGTCTTTTATATGTTATGCATTGTAACGCTCTCGCTTTCATTTATTCAGCTATTCCAGTGCCAAAGTTATAAAAATACATTCCAAATTGCAACATGACAGGAAATTTTCCACTTTTTGTCCTCTTTCTTTTTGGTTACATGAAAATTGGAAATCTTACATTTATTGTTTATTGCTTTTCCTTTTTAGTTAGTAGGAAGGAAAATGGATAGAAAAGGGAATTTGACAATACAGATATTTTAAAAAATATTTTCTATTCCATGTCTTGTTAAAACAAATTAAACTTTTTAAAGTAGTTGTTGCAACTGAAAAAAATATCAATGTATTGAACAATCGAATATTTATTCGTAATGTATCCTCGCGAAAAATTTTCGAAGAACAGAACTTTTCGAATTTTTCCGCAGTCGTGGTGCAATAATTCTCTGCAAATAGCTCAGTGTTTCCCTTGAGGCAACTTGATTTTTGAAATTCCAAAAATATTACCTCAATTTCACGATTTCGGTGGAGGAACGTGATATGAAAAGAATATCATTTGATTAAATAAGTCATAAATTGTTGGTGAGTGTAACGTGAAATTTTGCAGTTATTATATTTTTGAAATATTACATTTCAATTTTTTTTTAAATACTAGCCGCCTATGATGACCAACTGGTTTTCTTAGAATATTGATTGTACTTTATTTATAAATTTCTTGTGCATAAATTGATGTTCAAGATTTACTCAACAAAGGAGGAATTAATTTTCCTACTGAAGTCGAATCTTATGGTAAAGTACCTGAGTAATCTGTTTCAAATTGCACGTTTTCTTTTGCATTGATGTAACTTCACTCGTGAATTCTCATGCAAACTGTGATGATATATGGCAGAACCTTGGCTGTCGATAATGAGGAAAATCACATATGTGGTGAAACACTCTAAAAAGTTTGAATTTATGTAACACTGAAATCTATTGTTGAAAATTCTGAAATATATATTTTTGAACGAATTGTCAAAATTCAGAGAAAAAAATTCACGATAATAAAATATTGTACGATTATAAAATCTTAAAATGGGATAAAGATCAAATTTCTGCTACAATATTTTCGGATGTTATGGCGATTCAAATATACCAAAAGTTTACATTAACTCTAATTCAAATTTCAAAAAGAAAAAGAGAAAAATCGTTCCGAAGTGCACATTTTTATTTTCTAAAGTATCTGTATCTAATTTTTTGACTCTAGATTTAATAAGAATAAGTTCTGTAGAGCGCAGGCATAAAAATGTGTGCGCACTTACGCACACACACACACAAACAAACAAACATAAGTTATCTATATAGGTAATAAATTATCTATACTTGAATTTGTTTTAAATGTATGATATTTGCATATTCATTCGAATGAAGTAAATTGCATTTGATGCCTTGAGCTTCTAAATTCTGGATATAAATACACTTTTGTCAGATAATTCTTCAGGAGAATTATTGACTAATATCACTATTCCCTACAATGTGTATATGGTTTGCACCTAATAAACCCTCTTACCGAACATCTTTTAAATATCCGACTCCTTAACATGTACATTAACCGTGATTATAATAAAAATTTCAGACAGAGGTTCAAAAATCATCAATTTATTTTGGTTTGTCACATAATAAATTGCTTGTCTGCTGTGTTTTCGGAGGAATTGGCAATATTAAGAAGTTGTGATAGCGCACCAGAAAAACGCGTTTTCCTTATCAATTGACCTTCTTTTCCACTTTACTCGAGATTTCCAACGAAGCAATCGCACCCCCAATAGAGGCCTAGGTAACCGAAGATGATGTCAAGTGCCCGGGTTTATGGCATGACGAAATTCAGGAAAAATTCCAAAAATATTCCTAACCCATGTAAAAAAGAATCAGTTCCTGACCTCCTGCTGTTGGCACTAGTCGCTCGAAGAAACGGACCCAACATATTTTGCTGTGTTAGAAAGATTAGTAGATGATGATAGAAGTTGATGTATTAGCTCTTTGGGCCTGCTATCGTTTGCGTTTCTTGATGGGAGAAATGACAAGATGATGATTGTTGTATTATGAGAACGGTGGCTGTATTTTCCTGACTGGTGCTGATTTTTGAAAATGAAGACCGTATGGAATTAGAACACTGCTAAGTATGCCTAATTTTCGAGCTTCTTTTTTCTCTTTCTAGATTGTGGAATTTATGAGTGTTAATTTTTGTTGTAGGAGATTCGTAAAATGCTGAAGTTTCTTCTCCCTCTAATTTGTCTAAATCTTGCAAGAAAAGACTTATCTCGTGGTGAAATTCAATATGATTTTACAAAATATTCGGAAATCTGAATTACGAACCTGGCTGCTAATTTATTAGTAACAGTAAAAGAAGAAAAATACAGTTTGTATGTGTACTTTTTTTTTCCAACTGCAAATTGTATTATATAGATGTTCATATAAACATGCAGCTTGTGTTTCCTGATTTTTTTTTTACTAGCTTCAAATCCGCAGAATGTCTGCCCTAATAATTGGCCTCTAGTACGTGTTTGGAACAAATATCATAGGCGTCTTATGATCAGGAGCAGAAATTTCGGTATATATATATAATGGAGGTTAATATAATAAATGGAAACTACAGCTACAAAAGAACATTAATTGGAAATTTATAGAACCATAAGAACTATATGGTAAAAAATAAATTATAATTTACGAAAATTTATTTTGAGCCATTCTATGTGATGGCACTTCAATGTTTTGTAACAGTTATTGCAATTTTCCTCGAAGGTGTTTCCGCTTCTTTCTTTCTTCGTTTTTATCCCCAATAATAGAACCAAAATCATAGGTTTTGTCATGCTATTAAAAATTTTCACTCTTTAAAGCATTAATTTATTTTGTTAGTCACGACAAAATTAAATCAATAACTTACTAACTATTTCAAAATATTTTAGTCTTATGAAATTATCTTTATGCTTTGTCTATTCTTGTGGCGTTATAATCACTACTAGCAAACTGTAACTCCGCTCGTCATCTAACTTTTAATCGTAAGTTGTCTTGCGCTGTACAATTAATTCTGTTACGTCTCCCCTCCCTCCCCCCGCTTTATTTCATTCGTAAAAATGCTCTTTGAATTTTAAAATTGCATTATCGCGATACGTTTAATATGGGTCACCTGAGCAGAAATGAATTTCGTTCATTCAAATAATTCTTTAGTTTCTTTACTTTTTCGGGTTATTCGATAAAAGTTTTAAGCCTAAAATTTAACAGTTAACGCAAGTGAAATTTAAAAAAAAGACAGTTAAAGATCAACAATTAAATTCTCTCATATGTGGGTTTTTATCTGATTTGAAATAAGAAAGTTTGCCATAAGCAGAATGCATTCATTAATTAGCGAAGAAATATTCTTTTTTCATGGAATTACTATTCAGGTTGGTCATAAAGTATTTTCCAGATTACAACAAAATTATTAAGACAGAACAGTAAATATAATACTGTAAGTTTTTTATTATGGAATTGTCATTTTCTCAAATGTTCTTGGAAGTTCAACAGATAAAGTAGCTAATGCATAAATAGTGATCTTGCATTTGATTGTTATCAAAATGGCATCAACGAAGTTATGGTGAAAATAGCGCCAATGACCTCCATGCTCACCCTATATGACTCCATTAATTTTTTCTTTTTTGGAGTTACATTAAAAAAAAATGGAATGTTTAAGATGTTGATATACCCAAAGTTAGGATCATAGATGCCATGTCTAGCATGGCAGCTGAAATGTTGGACATTACTTGACGAGAATCCTGTCTTGACGTTCTTAGCTACCAAGAGAACTCACATTGAAATAAAATGGCCTAAGTAGTTTTATCTAATACATTATTAAAATTTTTACATTATATTAAAATAGTTTTTTGCAATGAATTTTTGCAGTTTGTAGCTACCGTATATTTTGTGATGCTTCTTCCTGCATTTGTAATTTACATTTTGTGATGGAATGAAGATCATTATGATCCGTGCAATGGAACCAGAGAACTTGTGTTTCCAAGAACATTTCTTTAATGATCACATTTCACACAAAACATGAAAGACAAGACATTAATGCGCGCACATCTTAACAGAACTACATCTCATCTCATTCTAATTACAATCGCAAAGAACAATGGGATGCGTACCTAATCGAGTAACGCCATCTATTATACAAAAGAGAAGATAATGGAATGCGATTGCTACACTTTCATATTCTTACTCCGTGTTGATGTATTAAGGCGTAGTTATTCTATGCCATTACAATTATCTTATAGGTAGGATTGTAATTTTTGAAATCTACGTTAATAATTTTTGATTAGAATAGTTACTAAGAAATTAAGCAAAAAAAAAAAAAAAAGATAAATAAGAAATTTAATCATTCTCTTCATTTACATTCGTCTTGAATTCCCTCGACCTTCTGAATGCTTAACCGAAAAGAGACGAACAAGGAAGTAAAATTTTTTGTATCAGGAAAAGTGATTAAGGTGTAATTTGTCTAAAATAGAGGAAGTATTGTTTTCTCTGTTAGTCAGACTATTCAGGATAATGGTTTAGGTAAACTTTTTTTTGAGCTGTAGTTATGCAGATGTGAAGTCTAAAGAGAAATAAAACTTAATGTTTCTTGTGCTCTTCTTAAATGTTTAAGCTCAATTGTCAAATTACTGTCCTATTTCGCCTACATAACAGGCGGTTAGAAATTATCCTCGTAATTTTGAGTAAACGTCAATGCGAAATAATCTTTTCTTTGTGTGTGTGTGTGCTGTTGTTTGTTTCATTCAAATGTAAAACATTCTGAAGTAAAGTATTTCATTTCTGCACTATATTTTGTAATCTTTCATCCACAGTGCACAACGGCAGTGTTTTATTGTCAAAGTGTTTTATTGTTATTTTAGAATTGCAAAGTTTTGTTCGTAGGAGGTGTTCTAGTTAATATTACGGCAGTTCCTTGCGAATTTGAGCCATTCTTTCCATTGTAGCTTAATATTTCACCAAAAATTTTAGAAAAAGAAAAAAACACACACACACACAGGTGTTTATTTGTTTTATTTGCCAGTTTTATTAGAGAGTGTTAATATCACAAAAAATAATTTGTAACGTTCTTACAGCATATGAAGAATCACAAAAAAGTAAAGGAATATCTTATTTATTTAAATCACAAAAAAAAGTGTAAATATTACTATTCAGTCAGTGCTACTATTAAATTTTTGAAATGTGATCTTAAAAAACAATTGGACTGTCATTAAGCCTGGAATGTAATTTTGTGCAAAAATTACCAGCTGTCGAAAACGCTCTTTCGGCATCTACGTTAGTTGGTGGTACTGTTAGCAATGCGCGATATACTTTTTCCAAGTATTTACCTCTAAATCTCTCATTTTCAAATAAATCGATTTCGCGTCGGATGGTTTTGGATATAGCTGATTTCTGTATTGTGTTTTGGTTTGTTGATTTTTTTAATTATTATTTATCGCTAATTCTAATTTTTGTTCAAGAAGCAGAAAACGGGAAATTAAAAATTCCTGAAAAAAAATTAATAACATATAAAAAAACATTTTAAAATAAAAAAAATCATTAGTATTTTGTAAAAAAAGTAATTACCAAATTTTAAGAATATAAATTTTTTATTTATTCTTCATAATTTAATGTTTATGTCCTTTATATTAAATAAAAATTGCTACTGTGCATTAATACCTTTTTCCTTCTGTATTACTAATTATCTATAATGTTTACGTCTCATAAAACCGCGAGTCTTCATTGTTAAATGTAAAGATCTCCTTTCATCTTTCCTCTCACCCCTATTTTGTTGTACCCATCCTAACGCATGCGCAAAAACGCGGAGGTTTTATGGTCCGTTGTCAAACAGTATTTTATCACTTCTCTTGATTATACAATGCAACTTTGTATTCACAGTCTAATTAATTCCGCCCGTTAGAGAGACATAAAAACAAAAAAGTATACTGTTTTGCTATGTTGGTGATCCTTGAACATATAGTGGAGACAATTTAAAAAAAAAATTCTAGTGAATACTGAAAAAACGGTATTTAAACTTGTGAATATCGGTATTACAAAATTGTACAAATGGCTCAAAATACCGGTATTCGGTATCCCAATATTGCAATTCCTACTAGAGGGGTAATGGCATGACTTACTTACGGAAATCGATGACTATCTTCCAAAAGTGTTTATATATATATATATATATATATATATATACAAAAATAGTTTTTTAGTGTTTTAAAACTCAAAATATTATCTTTTTAAAGATATGAATTTCATTTCAGCACAATATTTTTAGTAATTTTTAATGTAATACACAATTTGTAATAATTTTTCATAATTGAATTTCTAACTATATATAATTAAGAGTAAATTAAAAATACATGAATCAAATTTGAAACTTTGTTATGCTATGATGATTTGGACTAGAGATTCGAATCATTGTTATTTCTAATTATTTTACTTCCTTTGTATGCTAGCTTTTACATTTTATTGCTATTTTAACTTAATCTTCATTTAAGTTGGTTCATTAATTTAGGTGCTAATCAGGGATTCCAAAATCATATTTTAATAATTTATTCAATATTATCGAATCAACACCGGTGGAACGACAAAACTTGGCATTTTTTGGTGTCTCCATATTGACGTAAAGACATTTCTTTTTCAGTCTAGTTGCATAGATTCGATCCTAATTAGTTGGGCTCTGTTTAGTACCCACTGTCCTCTAAAAAAAGGAAAAATAACTTTTTTTGAATAAAATAAAATAAGGCAACTCAGTGTTCTTTGTTTCGTCCGCTTCGTACGTTGGTCCAACAGTGACAAAATGATCTCACTTATATGTTATCTGTGAAGAATGCTTACCACTGTTCGGATATAATTGCGTGTTCTTTACTAACATCTGAACGCACCTTTTGTTTCATTTCATATGATCATATTCGTGCGTAACTTAATATTTCACTTTTCTTAATATGTATTAAAATGATCAAAGTGATGCTGAAAGCCGTATTGATAAATAGACAATTGCTTTGGTGTACCCAAATTTATACGATGTCGGAGAGGAATACCGACTTATTTTTTAAAATTATCTTGTAGTAGTAATGGATTTCTATTTACGGACTTGTCTTATAATTTTTGCAATATTTTAGGAATAATGAATAAAAATGACAGATTTATTAACAATTTATCATCTGCTATAAATATTGATACGAAAAATTCTTACTCTGTCATTCTATAATTTACAAAATGAAAACTAAAGAAAGGCCTCTGCTGCAACATAAATATTTTCTGGATAAAGAGAAAGCAATTTTCAAAAATAAACTGACATTAAATTAAAGGCAAAAGTAACTCGTTATATGTTAAGAAGCTGAAGGGAGTGACAATTGTTGACGGCGAAGAAATGCCGAATACGTGCATCTCGCTGACTTCAAGGTTATGCTTATTGAATTAAACCGTTCAAACTAATGTGCTTAATGTGTACGCCCTATTAAGTCATCAATTATGCGTTACATCATCCCTTAAATTTCCAAAACGTATCTTTAATAAAGATGCTGATAAGTTATTCTTCCAGTTCCTATAATTAACCCTCTTGCTGGAATTGGAAAATTTCTAATTTGCATTTTATTCAGAATTTACAGTTACTGTTCGTTTCAGTATCCTGAGACGACCACTTTTCGACGATTCTATTTCACCAAAGGATGAGACATGGAAGGATGTACGCATTTCAGAAATTTACTTTACTTTTAAATGTAAACATCTTTAAACATGCCTTCCTTCATCTTTCCTCTCACCCCTATTTTAGCGAATTAAATCCATCCTCGTGCATGCGCAAAAACGCGGAGGGTTTTAGAATCCTTTGGCAAACAATACTTTACGTTTTGGCATATATATATATATATATTTTATTTAACAGAGAAAGATATACTGCATGTCTTAGCATCAGAAGTCACAAACAAACTTCTTGAAGGGATAGGATGCACCCGACTCGCAATCTTATAGCAATACTGGATCGGAAACACTAGCCAGACATGGTAGATGGTGTTGCATGCATGTGTATAGGATTCTAGAGCGGTATCTATGAGAATATTCGTTTCTGTATAACAATATTCAGTGATCCTAACCTATGGCGTCATAGCTTAAATCAGCTTATATATAAATTGTACAAATATGTAGAAAAACACTTTTCCTTTCTTCCTCTCATATGCATATCGATATTTTGATCAATACCGTCATCAAACTGTTATTTTTTTAATTGGAAGAAAATAATTTACTAATCATACTCGCTTGTTCTCGATTTATTTTAATAGGGGGAGGGGAGGATATAACTGGAGTGAATCTCTCCATGTATGATTTTTATTGTTGCCCCAGACAAAATGTAAGTGATTGTGAAGACGGTTTTTTTTTTCAGCTTGAAAAATGCATTTTGGATCTAAATTTAAGATATGTTCACATTCAGCTGCGATGCCATTGGTTAATGATCAAGATGTAAACAGCTGTGGCATCATTGGCTTTGCCCAATGAATCTTTCTATAGAATGCTAAGATGAAGATTCTCTTAGGAACAGCTGGAATTCCGCGCACATGCAACGCCATTTACTGTGTCTAACATACTCTTTGAGTGGGTCGGATGTAAAAGACCACGTATCAAATTTCATCCGACTAGCTCAAAGCGTTTTTCAGTTATCTTGTACACAAACAAGGCGGCAGCGGCAAGTAGATTCCAAATTCCAAAAATGTGTCTTCAGGAGTCGAGGAGGTACGTAACGTGGAGATAAATCAAAATCTCGAATGCGAATATTTTGACAATTGCAATATTTTTACCGAATACTTCTTATACGAGAAAGAAAAAAAAAATGCTAAACAAAATTTAATAGGCTGGTTTTGAACTTTTAAAACTTATTAAACAATGCTCTAATTTTACTTTTGTTTTACTGATTTTACTACGGCTTTTTTTTTTATTCCGCTAATCATCTCGTATTTTATATCATATAAATGTACATATTCAATTTCACTATAGACTATTTCAAAAACGGATACTTTAACCGATGTTGGAAATAAATATTCCATAAATTAAAAGTATCTTTTAGATAAATGCATTGTGAAAACGCAGAACAGTTTATCATTAGAAGGAAATTTTTCATTTAAAAGCTTAAAATATAGAAATTCAGTAAGTTTTTAAAAGATATAATATCTACATGTTGCTTTTAATAAACTGATTTTCTTAATCATTATGCGCATACTTCTTATATCCTTCTTCTATCCGCCACGAATTTCTCTGAAGCTTATCATATTTCCTTACATACAAGAAACCATAAATCTGACAACATATTGGGGACGGGTTTTGTAAATTCTTGGCATCCGCTTTCACCCAAATCAATTACTTTAAATGACTCACATTCTAAATATGCCAATCAGTGGTCAGTCAGGTGACCATTATTGTATTTGCGGCTTGACTGCCGAGCCCGGTTTCCATCTGCTATTTCACTCCTCGGGGCGATCGAAATGTTTTGGATCCTGCTACGCATATGACGTCACCAGTTCCTTCGTTCTGAACTGACTAATCTTTTTCCTCGGCTGTTATTCCGTTCGCGAACGACCTTCTGTACGAAAGTCTGCCGACCCTGGCAGAAAGAAAAACAGAAAAAGAATACAACAGTTCCGTAAAACGTAGTGATTTTGTTTCTCATATGTAGCACTTAATTACACTTCCGTTCACTTCACTGGTCTTAACACATCGTTTGCGGTCTTCGAAAGTTTGAGGTGACTTTCCAGCGTGCGGCAGTTAACGGTTTCGGTTGACCGTTGAAATAAGTCGTTAGATTGGATATTCGTTTCTGTGGCCTCCAAAACGTTTTGTGCAAAATATCGATATTTTTGTGAAAATTTTTGTACATTTTATTGTGAAGTGTTGACATTTGAAGTTGTGGGAACTAGAAATATGTGATTATGCCTTTTGGATTATTTTTGAACCAATACTTACGTAGTCTACTATTTTGGTAAGAAATTTTTTTTGCTCAGTTTTGAAACTTTATTCGTTAAAATTTAATTCTATAATTTGGGACATAAATATTGATATTTTATCGATAAGATAAAAGGTCTTAAATTACTTTCATCGATAAGATTTACTTAAATTCGAAAAACTTTTTCAATTCACTGGAGTTGAAGTGAAATCAGTTTTGTCTTTTGTTCGGGACATTACTGATTTTAAATATTTGCTTAGCTTAGTTAACATTTTTGTTACAGCAAAAAAAAAAAAAAAAATTCGATTCTGTATTGAGTTACCGGAATTGAATTAATAGACCGCATTATTTGAGTACATTTCTTGATATGAAATTTGCTCTTGGGAAAAAATATAATAAAGAAAGCAAAAAATTACAGTAAGTGCATGTAATAACTATGGTTGTGTTTATATTTTTTTTGTCGATTATTGATTCAAGTAGGGATCACTATAGAGGGAAAATTCATTCGTTTGTTGCGCAGAATCAACAAGTGGTGATGTGAATTTCTCGCACAATAAAACAATCACTGACCATCAGTCATCGTTAACCTTTATAAGCTATCTATGGAATATAAATTTGCTACTAGTCAGTCGTCTTTGGCAATTAGCTGGCTCGACAGGAATATTGATTATATTTAATTTTAGTTAAATTAGACTAATTTTATGTCTCTGATTCCATCAAATTATTGGACATTAAAATCATGCTATTTTAACTATCTTGCATATGTTCTGTTTATTGTGTAAAATAGCTTTCTTAATGGGGACTTTTTCCATTGCATCATAGCGTTATTAAAAGCTCAATTGCCGGATTCATCTATCTCCTAAATTTTGCGGTATTGTGATTTCACTTTTTTAATCATCTTGTAAATTACACAGTTGTAACAGAATCCTTCCTCTTTAGCTTTTAATAGTGGAAAGAAATCACGCAATTAAATATTTGATGAAACAATGAAAACAGCTTGCATCTCAGGGCAATAATGTAATTTATTGTTGAAAATCAGACCCCCCCCCCCAAAAAAAATTGCTATTACTCTGAAAAAGTTACACGGGTATTAAATTAGCATTATCGAAAAGATATATATATATATATATATATATATATATATTTTAATTTTAAGATGACATAAAAAACATTACTCCGAGGTGTACATCTTAATTCTCCAAAGTATATGCAAGTCCAAGTTTGGTAGCTCTAAGTCAGACGATCTGGCCTGTACCGCACCAAAACACTCACATTAATCTTTATTGTTAGTAGATACATATATAAATACTTTAAATCTGCATGTGGCTAGAAGGAATTTCAATTAGTGTGGACACTTGTACGTGACACTCTGACATGAAATCGTGGTCTATCTCGTGGTGTTTTTAAAAATGGTTTCGGATCAGTGGCGGCCAGCAATTTTCATATCAGGTCACAATCTTAGACGCGCTATCTTCTTGTTCTTGTAATTTAAATATTTCATTGGTGTAATAAGGTGAAAAATATTTAAAATTTTGCGAACCGTCATTAAAAAAAATGATGTATTAATTTTATAATTTACGGAATAGCATATCTAACCAATTTATTTTGGGATTCTGGAGGGTTGTTTGTACCCCTCTACTGCACCTCCACAGTTACATAATCCTTTCTCAAATTTTTTTTTCTCCGTTGCAGCTCTATTCAACAGTAAGTTATGGAATTTCTTTATGTGTTTGGTTTGAATATGTACGTCAAAGGGCACTTATTTCCATAACATTTTTCGTAAAGAATGATTTTTAGAATTTGTGTTCAGAAAAATATTGGTTACTGAATGACAAGGTAACAATTTGATTTATCTTTTTGAAACTTGAACCTAAAATGCTGTTGTTGTTAAAACGCATTTATTTTAGCTTTGAATAAAGTTATAGTAATAAATTCCACTGCAATTTTATTACTTGAATTCGCATGATAATCACTATTATCATAAAATGAGAATTATTAATACGGTGTTGGGCATACATATATATTAAATTATTATTTTTCTTTCGGGAAACATTTTGTAGAGATATCAAATATTTATATTCCGTTTAAATTGTGAAGAATAAATTGGCAGTGTCTGCTATTTAAAATATAAGAACAATATATATTCTAAATAATTAAATTTCTAATTAAATTTATGTTGCTGAATTTTCCTTGAAAATTTGTTTTAATTCTGTGTAAATGACGTTGCATTCATTTTCAAACTACAGAAAGATAGATTTTCGCTGTTCATCCGATTATTTTATCGATTTATACTCGAGAAACATCTATTATAAAAATTTTTCCTATCCAAAGTCCATATGCATAAATTTTTTTAATTGTTACAAGACTTCAAACAGTCGCAGAATACTGACCTTTGATCTATCCATGACATTGCAACCAAATAAGTCATTTAAAGTCTTCAAATTTGTTTTCTCGGTTTTTTAAAATCCAGATTTAGTAAAAAAAATTTCTTGTAAACCAGTGGCAGTGGTTTTCCCAAAATTTTCTCGTATATTCTCTAATAAAGCTGATATCCCAGAGAACACCTTGCATGCCATTCGTATACAAAAGTTACCAAATATTAACTTTTGGCAGGAATTTAGCATTTTTACTGAATCTATAATGTGATTCTTGGCGAGTTTTCTTTTGGCGATTACTCTTTGGCATGTTTTTAATTGTTAATAGAATCGAATGTGTGCTTTAGACACATTATTCTCAACAGACTGAAACGAAATTTGACACAAAAATGCACTTGTTGTCACATACCAAATTTGATATATTTAAGTCAATGCGTTTCTGAATTCTTGCGTTTGTATGTTTCTGAAAGTATAAACCGACAGAAGTCAACTCGTAGTTGGAATTGGCTCGAAATATGGCAAGTATTTATGCTATAGATGTTAAATCTCTGCGCCAAATTTTATTTACTCTATTCGTTTTGTAATTATCGTGTTAACTTATATTCGAATGGTCGCACAGACAGACGTACTTTAGACGGATTTTACTCAAAAATTGATAGAAGTCTGCTAAATTTCAGCCATCTAGATCAACGCATTTTTGAGTTATCGTTGTTACTGACAGATCGAGGGACAGACATTGTCCAAAAATGCGTTTTTCGAAATTAGGGATGTCTAAGATCTGGATATTCGTCAAAATCTCGAGTTCGATTTTTTTTTTTTTGACAATTACGAGAAAATAATATTAGCTCAAAATTTGGCAATTGATGAAAATCTTCATCAAAATACTAAATTAATATTTTCGGTCCCATAATTAACAAAATACAAATATCCTGCAGTCTGTGACGTGTATCAGTGACATTAAAGTTTTCGTAATTTTTCATTGATAAGAACATACTTTGCGGTAATGGTTGCTCATCTTTTATCAGCGTATAGATTTTCCTTGTAGTAAAAGTGATTCATTCAGTAAACTGGTCGCGATAAAAATAAGTAAGCCATTGCAACATGCCTGGATTATTTCTGAAATAGCGGTCAGGAGTTAAAAATTGTTTTTATACCTCTTTACTTTTAGAATTATGAACTAGATATCCCAAACTAGTTGCTGCCTATGGACTAACTATTAATATGCATAGCATAATGTTGGTTTAAAAGAGCAGTCAAGTTTGAATTTGCTATATTTCAGTAAAAACGAATTAAAATTAAAATTTGAAATACAATCACTTATTCACGTATAACTGCAATAACTGTTATCTCTCCTGATAGACCTGATTTTACTTTCTCTCATACGCAATGTAGAGAAAGTATAGAAATCGTCAAAAAATTCGAACTCAAGATTTTGACGAATCTTGTCGTTTTAAACTTCGCTGAATTCGAAAAACACATTTTTTAAAATGTCCGTTTGTCTGTCGGTTGGTTCTGTCAAAGATAACTCAAAAAGCTTTGCGCTGGACTGTTGAAACTTGATATACGATTTTTACACCAAATATGCTGCTTTCTACCAAATTTGGATTAAAATCTGTTCATAGGAAGTCTGTTTATGCAAATGCTCGAATATAGCATGATAATTACAAAACGAAGAGAGCTAGATCGATAAGATTCGTTACCCGGATTTAACATCTATAATATAGATACCTGAACCTAATTTTGAGCGAAATCCAATGAAGGGGTGATTGTCTGTCGGTCTGTACTTTCAGAAACGTTAATGCAACAATTCAAAACTACAGTGACTTAAATGTATCCAACTTGTGGAATTTTGTGACTACAAGATCAATTTTGTTTCAAATCTTTGTTTCATTCGGTTGGGAAAAACGATTCTAAAGCACAAATTCGATAATCGGATACTATTTAACGCCAATTAATAGCCAAGGATAACACAATACATTCAGTAAAAATGCTGCCAAAAGTTTAGAGACCGCGGTGGCATGGTGGTAAGGTCTTGGCTTCGGAACCGCAGAATTTCAGGTTCGAGACCCGATTTCACCGAAGAACAGGTCGTGTAAGGGGGTCTGTTGCACGTTAAATCCGTCCTGATCAAACGTCCTCCCGCTGGTGTGGTGTGGTGTGGAGAGGGGGGTGCCAGCTCAGGTGTCGTCCTCGTCATCTGACCGCGGTTCAAAATTACGAGGTCCGTTCCAAAATAGCCCTAGTGTCTTCAAACAGGACGTTAATATAACTCAACTAAACTAAGCTGCCAAAAGTTTATATTTCGTAACCAATGTTATGTGAGGTATTCTCTGCGATAACACCTTTCTTCGAGAGTACGCGAGAAAGATTTGGAGATACCACTCTCACTGGTTATATATTTAAAAGATAATTTTTTATGAGAATATAAGTGACGTATTAGTTATTTAAAGTTATTTTCCGCTTGGTTCACAGAATTTTATTTCACCCTTTCTAGGGCCATTGGAAGTAAATATACTTCCCATCAAATCCATCAGTCTTTATGCCTGTTGTCATACATTCTTACAAATTTTTCAATAAAGCAGAAACCTAGATGTTCTAGTTTCTTATCTTGCATAAAATGATGCACCTTGATTTGTTATATAGTTATTAATTAACAAAATTAATTAAAGAAAAATTATATTTAATTAATAAATTTAATAAATTCCTTTTTTTATCCCTATCTCAATTCTGAAATGATTTTAATATACCGTTACTAGAAATAAATGGCCCTTTAAAGGGTTAATAACTTTTGATAACAGATTTTTTAAAGCTTTTTTTTATTTTGAATAAGAATAATGAATTCCGATTTGGTTTCCATAAAATAGACTACAATCATTAGTTAATAGCATTTTACAAAGTGGGAAATTAACCTAGAAAAATACAAAAACCGGTAGGACCTCGTTTATGCGCTTGAAAAAAAATATTACGAAATAAATGAGAAATTAATTGCTGTTTCAGTTTGTAAAAAGTGTTAGTCTATATGTTTTCGAAGGAAATAAAAATTTCATTGGTTTAAACCAGACTGGAATTGATTCTTGGCATTTCTTTTAAAAAAACGCTTTCATTTCTTAATGAATCACGGTTGATGTGATTTCATAATCAATGGCAAATTAAAAATAAGTTTAAAGGAAATTGAACTTAATTTTAATTTGTCTGTTCAGAATTTTTTATGATGGCATCTGAATAAGTGGTATAAAAACAAAATGACGTAAGGTTTAAATGCTGATTTTACGTAAACGTATATTACATGTATCGCTGCTGTGCATAGACAGTTGAGTAGTTATTACATTTTAATTAAGATAGGATTTCAAAGATTTATAAACATAATACAGTTTGAAATTTCTTTGTCGGAAGCAATTTGTATAACATCTTATTCAGAATTTTCATATATTTGCGTTGTGGGTTTAACGTCTGGTGAAAAAAAGTGTTTAAACTAGCGGGGGTGGTCTCCTTAAAGCTTTTACATACTCCCTATTAAAGGTGTCAGTCCAGAGAACGCCTTACATGACATTGGAATACAATAATTATGAATCATTAACTTTTGGTATGAATTTAGCATTTTTGCTGAATTTGTTGTGTGATCCTTGGCTAGTTTTTTGGCTATTAATCCTTGGAATGCACTTAATAGTATTCTAAAATTGAATATATATTTTAAATTTTTTAACGAGTTTTTCCCAACCAATTGAAACAAAAATTTGTCACACTTGTAGCCACAAAATTACATGCCAGTTTTCATATTGTTAAATCATTACGTTTTTTTTTTTTTAATTACCATGTTTACATGTTTCTGAAAGTATAGACCGGCTGATAGTCAATCCGTTATTGAATTTGGTTCAAAATTTGATAGGAGTCTATAAATGTTGTGTAAATGCCGTTACTAAATTTCATCCGCTTAGCTCAAAGCACTTTTAAATTATCTCTGTCACAGATTGTCAGAGACGGATATTTTTCAAAAATGTGTTTTTCGAACTCTAAAAGTTCTAAAATTTGGAAATTGAACAAAATGTGTTTGCAGTGCTTTCTCTACACTTCATAAACGTGAAACTAAAATCAATCGAAATTTTGCAGAAAGGGTCGGAATAACTTAAAAGCACTTTGAACTGGACCAATGAAATCTTGTGTATAGATTTTGCACCACGTTTGTAGATCTCTGTTAAATTTGAACGAAATCTATTCAGAAGAAATCTGTCTTTCCCAGTTCTCGCATAGGAAGTGAATATGATAACTAGAAAACATAAATAGCTATATCGATGAAATTTGGTTTACAGGTTAAGCATCTGCATTGTATATCTTTATCAAATTTGGATCCAGATCCATAGTATGGATTTACCGTCTGCCGTTCTGTACTTTTCAATGCAAACACTTGCAGTAACTCAAAAATTCAATGACTTAAATAAATGAAATTTGGTATGAGATCTTGTGACTACAATTATTGCTCTGTGTCTAATTTTGATTTCAATTCGGGTGGGAAAAAAAGCCGTCCAAAATACATTTTCGATTCTCAAGTACTTGTGTATAACGACGAGCCAGTGACGAATCGTCGAAAATCGCAAACTAGATTTATTCCAGATGTCGGTGTTTCGTAGCTGTTTGTTCGTCCAAACCCATTCAATTAATACACAAGTGCCAATTTTCTTTGTGATACCACTAATCAAGCAATTCTGATTTTTAGGTCTCTGAAAATAAAAATCTGAGCATTCGTGATGTTCATGACCTACTTAAAGTCTATAATTTTAAGTTCAGGGGCAGGAGAGAATATGCAAGAAAGTTTTGAGGTGGCTACACCCTTTGGTTCATTTTCAGGTTGAGAAAAGTTCTCAGGCACTCGAGCGAATATCTGAATCAAGCAAATGTTCGATTTTCTGACATTAAGTATTTTGTAATTTTCAAACTTTTGCTAAACAAACTTTAAAAATTTACGAATTATCAAAATGTAAGATTTAAAAATGAAATGTGCAATAATATAATATACTTATATAACAAATTCTCATGTTCGGCAAAAAGTCATTACATTTTTATAAAGACCTTGAGCTTTGGTATTCGTCTTGAATGACTTCTGGAAACGGAATTTTGATAAATTCATTCAAGAATCGTGAATGTATTTGTAAGAGTAAATTATGCTATCCAAGCGCTTACCCAACTGAAATATGATTTATGATTTCGGAAGTTTGAACAATAGAGTGGAATCTCAAATTTCGTATTTGTCATGCGGAAATCTCAGTATTGTTGTTATGATTCATGTTCAGCTAAAATCCATATGGCTGTAACTAAACTAGAGCTGAAGTTAGCTAACAATTTATCTTTATACTTACTTCTTTCAGCATTCACCAAAGTTTTTAACCTATTATATATATGTGATAATGATTATTAGTCAATAGGCATAAAGATAATTGTCCATTTCTGTTTTCAAATTAGAATGACTTTTTTTAAACTTTTATTATTATGTCTCTATTGCACGTATATGTGGCTAACAAGATCCACCTTTTGCTAAAGTTGCTGGCATTTAGTAATGTATACTAGTTTTTTTTAAATTTTATTTTCCTGTGACAGGCATATCTTACTGATTATTTAATTTAAAAAAAAAAACTTAATGTCCAATAACTTTTTCGTGGCCTTGCGTCGTTCGCTAATAAAAGGTAACCGGATTAAACGATTTCCGTCGAATTTGGCCTTTGACCGAAACTTCAAAAATTTTGGATATCAGAAATATGATTCATAATATATGGATTTTCTTGTATAAACGATTGATGGTTGCATTGTGGTATTTGAGATTTATCCTTGCTTTTTTAGTCACGTTAGAGGAAAATGTGGTTAAAAGTTCCACGGGGATCCATTATAAAGTCCCAGTATATCTTTTTTGAAAATCTGTAAAAAGGTATTCCGGTAAAAAATTCATCTTTTTCTAAGTATAAATGCAGTTAGAGTAGTTAATAGTTTGGAATTCAGTGATGATCGCTTACCGAACAAGTTACAAAAAATTTCATTTCTGCTGCTTTTAAGTCATATAATTGTCTTTCCCTGCATTTTTTTTCTAGTAATGAAAATTATTTTCCTATTTTGTATCCATTTTTATAAATATTTGTTAATTTTGCCAGTTTTTTTCTCCTCTTTGCGTTTGTAAAAAGTTTGGTAGTGGTCTCTTTAATACACCTTTTTCTTGTTTTACTCAAAATCCATGCATCTTTTTCCAAAACTATAAACTTTACAAAGAGATTTTGGATCAGTATTTCTTCTAGAAAAAAATTAAATTACAGCGTGTCTTGAATCATTGAATAAGAAACCAGGGAGATTATTAATAGTAGAGACGATACAGCCCCATCCAAATCTAACAAATAACTTCCTCTTACTCTAATCTCTTAGGTAACTTAGATAAATTCAAGGGAAATAATATAAATGGAACTGCTTTATTTATGTGTAACTACATTTTTTTTATTTAAATAGCATTATATGGTTTCGTTGACATTATGTGAAAGTGTATAATTGACTATTCTATTTTAAATGATGCTATTCATTTCTCTGGACATCATCGACGCACAAACTGACGCATAAACATTTCCTTTTATAAATATATATAATATTTTATTTGTCTCATTATTTAATAAGTTTTTTAATCGAGGAATTATTAATTCTTATCAATATTCCTAAAACTGAAGTGGACGCATGTTGACATTTTAATTTTCTCAAAGTACTCAGCTCAGTAAGAAGTTGATTAGGTTGTCATGTATAAAATTTAACCGGATATATTTCCAGAGGTCTGACTTTCCTCTTAAGAAAAAAAAAATGCTTATGATAATAGACTGTTGATGACAGACCAGTCTGCTCGACGCAATAGCAGTGTTTCAAATAATATGTATGACAGACACATGGACTGCTGGCGAAAGAAAAGCGCAAATGGGCGTTAAAATAAGCTATGTTAGGATTACGTTGTTTTTGTTTGTATTAGAAGTGATAAAGTGCTTTGATCCACATTCGGGAAATCTTTTTATTTCCTAGACGAATGATTCATTTTGGTTGACCAGCTCTTTTCGTTCAAGCAATAATCGCCATCAATAAAAGTAAAGTCGTAAGGTCAGTTCCATAAATAAAAAAGTTTTCATCAAGTGCTTTGATTTACTTAAGTGGAACACTTTGAAGTTGTTAAGTAATCGTAAAAATGATTTTTATTATGATGAAATGAACTGGACGTTTATAGTTTGCTAATTAAGTACTTATTAATACAAGGACTCGTAGGGTGGTGAACTGTGCGTCGTTACGAACTCGCATTGGTCACTAAAATAAATAATAAGTAGTTTATAAATTTCAGTCCAATTTTTAAAATTTGAACTCGTAATTTTGACGCATCTCCACGCGTCAGATTTCTCCGAATCCAAAAAAATTTCAATTTTGGAATAGTGTTTGTCTTTGAACACGATTGCTCAAAAACTTTTAGCTGGACAGATGAGATTTAGCACTTGGTCTTTGCACCAAAATTGTATATTTCTATTAAATTTTGAACGAAATCTGTTTGTTCTTCCGAGCACAGGTCAAAATTAACTACAAAACGCAATGAACTGAACAGAAAAATGTACATTTTTAATATTCTGAATTGCTGATCCGAATCAAATTTTGAACGAAATCCAACAACGGGTTCTACGTTTATCGGTCTGTATGTTCGAATGTATATAAACTGGATTATTCAAAAAAGGCTATTAATTATATAAATTTTAGTTCGTAATTTTGTGATCATAATTGCAGTTCTATCTCAAATTGCGGTTTCAATCTATAGCAGAAAAAAAAACCTGTCTGAAATGTATTTCTTTATCATATTACGATCATAGAACACTTATAAGCGAGACTGTGATAATAAAATTCTGAGCACCTGTGGCATTCTGGATCACAGATTGAACAACACCTTTATTAGAGAACATGCTAAAAGGTTTCGAAGTGACCTTTTCCACTAGTTGTAATTTATTTTATTTCTTATTGTTATTTTGTGGCTTGTTGAAATGTAAAACTTTGTTGCAACGTCATTATGATCTGGGGTTTGTATGTTTGTTATTGTGTGGCTAATCTGATGTTCTTCAAATACGATGTGAATCCCATTTTGACGTAATAATTTACCGAAATTTAAATCTATGTGATACGTTGCCATCGGTACTTTTAAATAACGGAATAACTTAATGAGACTTCGATTCTTACATGCAGCATTTGAAATGACCTGACATTCCCTTTGTTGAGTATTGGATTTGATTTGTTGAATATGCAGTTAGTATGTAAGTCAGAATAGTTTGCTACTATTCTGACTAAAGAAAAAAAATTTAAATTCTTTTATGCTATTATCATTTATGTCATTTATTTTATTAACTTAATTGGGATTTTAAAAATTATAAACTAAGATGTATGTTAAAATCAATTAAAAAGCGAATGAAATAAATCTATACCTGCATATGTCTTGAACGACAGAAAAGACCAAACATGAAGTTTAGACCAAATCTAGTCTAAATGCTGTGTGAGTTTAAATCGGGCAACAAACAGAAAATAACAGCGAGATATATTTTATCCAGTGTAAAAAAAATGTGTTATAAAATTATTTTAAGCTATATGGAGAACTGTAAAACACTGTAATGTTTATTTTTTCAAAGGTTGCATAAATCTAATAGTATAGTTCTGGGAGTTCGAAATCCCATTGCATGGACGATTTGCTTTTGATGGATATTAAATTTGTTAAGGGGAAATTCAAATGTCATCATACTGATTTAACTCAAAAGTTTAAAAATTAAAATGTTGACTGAAGTATCATTTCTATTATCTGTTAGTGTAGTTAGTTTCAAGATATTAATCTAATGACTAATTTATCCCTTTAAATCAGAAATTAGTTCAGTTCTTTTCTTTCTCTTCTACGAAGTACATAAAGAAAAAGTATTGTATTCATAAAAAAAATGAACTCAACATTTCGAAGAATCAGACCTTATGAGTACGAAAAATATATTTTTGACGTTATGTCTGTGCTCGACCACTATAACTCGAAAATGCTGTGAGCT
Source organism: Argiope aurantia (assembly GCA_026543865.1). NCBI lineage: Eukaryota > Metazoa > Arthropoda > Arachnida > Araneae > Araneidae > Argiope > Argiope aurantia. Next base: position 431,146 of record JAPMOR010092364.1, read on the forward strand.
AGACAGATTAAATTTATTATAAGATCTTTAAGCCAAATTTATACATTTTTGTCAAGTTTTAAATGTAATCCATTCAGAGAAAGTCTATCTCTCTCCGACTGTCCAAATATAAGTTAACACACTGATTACAAAACAAAATGAGTTAGGTGAATAAAATTTGGTATATAGATTTAGTATCTATAAAATCTATATACCTCTCAAATTTGGTACCAAATCCATCTAGGGTTTGTGCTTCTGGTAGTTGAACTTTCACAAATGTGTAAATGCAATGACTTAAATATATGAAAGTATACCATATTTGATTTTGTGATTGCAATTATAGATTTATGTCAAAGTTTGATTTCATTCGGTTGGAAAGAATCCTTCTAAAACACAAATTCAATTTTCGGGTACTTGTGTATAAACGACACGCTAGTGGTTAATTGCCAAAGATCGCAAACTAGATTCACCAAAATGCTACATTCGCGACAAAGATAAAGATTTCATGACTATTGTTCACCAATGCAATACGATGCATTCGTAGACTTACCCAAGGTCCACAATTGAATGCGGGAGGGATAGCACCTTTATAAGAGAGTACGCAAGAAACTTTGTGGTAACCATTCCCGCTGTTTATTATTCGTTTTCATACTTTCCTATTTTCAAAATGTAATTTTTGTAATTATATATTAAAATCTCATTTAAAACATCTTGTTACATATTGGATATTAAACACTAAATACTGACTGAGTTGTTTATAAGCTATAACGGACCATCTATTTGATAGAAAGTGCTTACTCTTCTCACGAGAACATTGTTTGTTATGTACAGTAGCATGGATTCTGCATATTTACTCTGCACTCATTGTTACTTCTTTCTTGTTCCGATATTCTTTCCCGGAAATACATGTCGATAACACGCTGCGGATGTCCGTCCACAGTATCTTGCCCTCCTACAACAATATCTCTCCCCTTATTTGACTGACTGCAGCTGTAAACATATGAGTCTGTCCCGTTCATGGTTTTTGTTTTTCCAGGTAAGTGGTTTTTGACACGTTTTTACCCCAAGTCACCCTGACTCTACGATTTTCTAGTAAAACGCTTCCAGCTTTCAGAATTTTTGCTATGTAATCGGAAGTCGGTGAAGTACGTGTATCGGTAGCAATAATAGCGCGTACTGTTTCCTTGAAAAATATAAGTGCAATTCTTGTTTTGGTTTTAGAGTGTTAATAGGTATGTTAAGAATTTTATAATAATTGCAATAATGATTCTTCTTTTTTCATTTTCTTATTACTTAAGAAAACATTTAATGCGCCATTTGATTTGATAATTAATTATATATGGTAAAATGTTTATTTTTTTCTCTCATTTTTTAATGCAGCTAAGTCTTGATCATAATTATTTGCTCATTTTTAAGATATATAACTAGTCCGGGATGAATATTTTGAAAAACTTTCGAAACTTGTTATATTATTGAATTTTTGCATACAGAAGGTTGAAATAACATCTATTAAATCAAAATATACTAATTAAGTGGAAATAGGAAAAAAGAGGGGTTTTTTTAGGGGGGACTTAAAAGACGTATGAAACAAAAAATCTTCTAATTTAGAAATTTATTAAATAATTTGCTTAAAATGTTGCAAATAGATAGATATTTCTTAAATAAATGTTATCTAATTCCTGAGATAGAAATACAGCTTATTTTTTAGCTATTCTTTAATATTGATCTTCGAATAACGTGATTTTTTTTTCTTATTATGAAGCATTAAAACAACTATAAGATATTTCTAATTAATTAGATTACTTATTCTCTAGTTCAGGAACTGCAGAACATAGTGAGAAATTTTTATACCATATTTGGACCCCAAAAAAATGTTTTAGAATTTACTTTATGAGGGTTTTTTTTTTTTTTTGTCAGAAAATTCTTTCAAAGATTAGAATTTGAGACAATGCCATTTAAATTAGCAATAAAACGTATGTAAATGCATCTGTGGAACTCCCAAAAAATAGACTTGGAAACTGAATTCTAACTTTAATGACGAAACCTGTTCAAACATTAAGAATATTAAATTTAAAAAAATTATAATTTCGTAAAAAATCGACAGTTTAACGTAGTTACCTACCTTAAATATAGACGAAAAAATAATATTAGTGAAGCTAGTTTGATATTCTTATTTTTGTTCATACTTAAAGTCTAAAACAAAAGGTGTTAATGTTAATGAAAGCGTGGATTTTTAGTTCTAATAAAGACATCAGTAGCCAGGACAGACTCGAATTTCGACAATTTATTTACGTAATAAGGAAAATCTCAGGTGTCCAAATTTGGAATTAAATATTCCTTATTATCCGGATATTCATTTATACATAAATATTTCATATTTTAAAAAAATAAATGGGTATAATAGTTGAAATAGTTTCATATAAATTGAAACGAAATAGAAATTAACTTATTATTATTATTATTTTGTACCTATAAAGTGACCGGAAATGCCCGTAGAGCACTTTGACTGATTAACTCTCCTTGAAATGAAATGAAAATTAAATTTAATGAAAATGTCTGTCATTATTTTGATTCTTACTTTCAGTAAATAGTACTTGGTTTTTTTTTTAATATTAAACAAGGTTATTTTTTTATTTTACATTTCCCCACTTTTACTATATAAATGAAATTGGATGAATTAAGCAAATATCAAAGTAGTTGTTTTATCACAATACGGACAAATTTTCTTGAAGGAAAATAGTTAATGATAGCAAAATATTTTGAGTGTTTTTCTAATTGATAATTTTTATAATCAACTTTTTCTTTATATCGAATTTAATTATATTTTCGAATTTTCTTCTGTACCTTTTCTTCCTAATCAGCAACCTGTATAGAGAACTCGGATCCGAGAACGTCTAAATTGGAGTTCAGAAAATCTGGTCATTTTAGCACAGATCTCTTGTACTAATTCCACAGATTAATCTTCTGGCTACAGTCGAGTCTTATCAATGATCAGTGTTTTAAAGAAAAACAACTCGTAGAGTTCTTTATTATTGTTATTATTATTATTATTATTTAATTCAAACGCAATTTTAAGAAAAGCGATGAATTAACGAAATAAAAAAGAATCAGATCGATCGCTTTCAAGATTAAAAATGGTCATCACTGTATATTTTTCACTACACAGAAAGAAAGCAGGGGAAAAGAAGAAGAAAAATACCAAACGAACGAAGGCAAACTTTGGGTGGGAGTGAAAACAAAAAAAGAATCAGTTGCCAGCGTTACAAGTCAGGTTTGATCAAATTTACAGCTTTGATACCTCTAAATTCAAAGGGCAAAAGATTGCCTTTAATCTGCAAATCAATCAATCAGTTTTGTGTGCAATGGGCTTTCATGGGCTCCCGGTTGAACAATTCAAACGGCGAAAGGATTGCCTTTCTTCAAATCAATCAATCAGTTTTGTGTGCAATGGGTTTTCATGGGCTACCGGATGACCAATGCTGACCTGCATTTATTATTATTATTATTCATTCATTTCCTGTCTTTTCGCTTTTTTTTTTGCCAGCTATTGTTGACCTTCGCCTTCCAAGAGTAAAAAAAATAAGCACAGAAACTAAGCGTCGAATCAGAATGGAAAAGTAAATAAATTTAGTTTTAAAAAACGGAAATATAATTTAAAAAATAATTTTAATTAGTGTTGCAGGCTCTGTCGACTTATTGGGCGAGGCACCACTGGTGAGAAGTATATATTCTGTCAATAACATGGCAATACTCCTCTTTGTTTGCCGTCTTTAAACAAAGTAAACAATTTATTAGGTCTATTACAACGAGTTGTTCTTTGAATGGAAAATGAAACCAGAAGCCGTTGGAGAGTTGAACATATTCTTACAAACCTGCAATTCGGCTTCCCAGCATAGTTTATTCCATCAATAGAAAGAAAGTTTTACAGTCATCTGAATGGGACTAGCGCGTCGGAGGTCCCAGAGCTTGGCGACAAACTTGGTGACCATTTGGCGACTTGGTGACAAATTTAGCGACTTTGGCGCCAAAATAGATAATACCCGAAACTTCGAGAATTTTCCCGATCCGTCCAGTAGGAACCGAGATACGCCTTGAACGTTCCTGATTGGTTGAGAGGCTTCTAGACCCGCCTCCTGAGACCTATAAAAGGAAGCTACCGCCGCTGCCAAGGTGACGACGAAGCCAGTAATGAGAGACGACGGAGTAGTCCGAAGACGGAGCGGAAAAGCCAGTAGTCCGAGTCCGAGAGCAGCGAAGTGAAGTCAGTAATCCGAGCCAGAGTCGGAGAAGTCGAAGACGGAGGAGTCGGGAGCGACTGAGGCAAGCTAGTGTTGAACTGAGCTGTGCGCTACTGTCTACAGTAGATTCTGGTTGTATGCTACACGTCTCGGGGGAAGATAATCGTCTTCTGTGCTGTATATAGTTGTCGCTTTGTGCTGTCCTGTGTGGCTTCGTGTAAATAAACGTCGTTGTCTTATTTTCTACTACCGTCTGCTGATTGAGCGTTCTACACACCATATCACTCCCACTATCCAAACGAACCCCGGTAAAGAAAATTTCGTAACAATATGACTGCAAAAGCAATACCATTGTGCATGAAAAGAAATTGCAGTCAAACCATGGCCATCGGGAATTTCCAGAAGGCTATGGTTAAATCAGCATCTCCTAAAGTAAGATTTTTTTTTCTAGGATTTGTTAGTTAAATTTAGCTTGCTAAAAAATCTAAATCACATCTATACATAACAAACCTCATAAGGACCATCTGTCATTCAGATCACATGAAAATGTGGAGACATTTTAAATTGATACAGATATAGCATTTCGACAAGTGGCTTCAATAATAATATTCACTTATATATTATTTATTTTAATTTTTATACACTGTTATATGATTTGAAGAGTATGATTTCAATGCTTAGTTAAAAGATGGAATATTTTGCGATATAATTCTTTTATCAAATAATTTATTAAAAGAAATGTTTAGCTTTCAACTTTCATTGGCGCCACTCGCTTAAAATAAAATAAAATTGTACTGAGCACTATTTTATATTATGGATTTTATAATATTTTTTCATCTTATTTTTAACGTTTTTTAATAAACTGATTTCACTTAAGATATCGATTTTCATCTAGAAAACTACTTAAAAAAATTTATATTAAGTAATTCAATAAACTTCAAAAAGGGACTGAATAATTCGATTTTCGTTTACTACGCAATACGATTTTCGTATACTGTATGCCAAGGAATCATCGCCAAAGAAAAAGACAAAAAAAAGGACAAAGGATTACTCTATAGATTCAGTAAAAATGCTAAAAATCATGCCTAGTTTTCAGCATGTTATGAAACTTCATTTTAATGATTAACGTCTGTGTTATACTAACATCCGAATCATCAAAATAATAGCTTTTATTCTGGCCTCTAAAATCTTGCATAACGCCTTTGACAGAATATGCTTGACTCTGTGAAAGGCGTTATCATTTACACTTTACTCTACTGTTAATGCATTTCTCATATAATCATAAATTGCTCTTTTGTATCTTGAAAATGTTGTAAAGCTTCAGTGATTGAAAAAATAATTAAATAAATGGTAATTTAAATTTTACTTGTCGACGCATTTAATCAATTTAATTTATTCTTTGTTGAAAGAAATGCTTGTTGTATGTTTATAGAAAAATGCGTTGGCTTTTCATCTCAAGAATATTGTTTCTTGTGTACAAAATCATAAATGCTTTTGTTAGCGTCAGTTCCTTTCTAGCGTGTGAGAGTTGCAGAAAGTGAATTTTCACACTGAAGATACCTGGCATAATTGTCTTGAAAATTTTGTTGCATAAACTGATGAATTGTTATATTCATTTGTTTCGTTCTTTGAAATACGTATGGGCCGCGGTGGCCTGGTGGTAAGGTCTCGGCTTGTGAGCCGTAGGGTTTCAGGTTCGAGACTCGATTCCACCGAAGAACCGTCTTGTAAGGAGGTCTGTTGCACATTAAATCCGTCAGCGTCAAACGTCCTCCCGCTGGTATGGCGTCGTGGAGAGAGGGGAGTATCAGCTCAGGTGTCGTCCTCGTCATCTGACCACGTTTCAAAATTACGAGGTCCGTCCCAAAATAGCCCTAGTTTTGCTTAAAACGGGACGTTAATCTAACTAGAAATACATATTTTTATTCCCCTGTTGGTTACTATTTACTTATGTATTTTTTAAATTAGAATTATCAAAGTTTATTCTTGTTTAATGCCTATCAAAAGCTGAAACAGCTTGAAAAATTGATGAACTACTTTAGTGTTCTCTGGACTCTTTCTGTGTCATTTTTTATAATCAGTGTGCAAAATAAATATATATCATAATAAAGATGCTACTGTTTCCATTCTGTAATTAGAATGATTGAAAATGCCATAATACCAAAAAACTCATTCACAGTTAATTAAACTCTTACTCTAATTCTAGGTGGGCAAATGTTTCTTATGGTAATAAATAAGAAATTAAAATCATACTAATCGCGTATCGCACTTGGAAAAATTATCTTTTGCTGAAGAATTTCTAAATCTTCTTGGATGCATGTGTATGAGATATATAAACTATTTTGGAGAGCTTTTTGACTGCTTCACCAGGAATATTGATAACGATTTATTTCGATTGAATTTCTTATACACAATTTGCTTATAATTTCCACAACAAAGTATTTTTATCATCAAATTGTTTATATTATATTAATAATAAATAGCCTTTCTTCTTCTCTGATTCTTGTACTCATGAATCATCCACATGGAATCGATTTCCATGACATCATAGTCATTAAAATCGTAATTTGGAGGATATATTATTGTTTTAATTAAAACATGGCTTTCATGATCCTCCACTTTCTTATTCATTATACAAGCTTTACAGATAATGCAAAGAACATTCACGCAGATGCACGCATCAGTCTGTAATATTTGTAGAGGTAGAGATTAACTTCTGCATCTTGTCATAAATGAGAGCCGTTTTCTTATGACTTCTTTAATGGTGGATTGTATGCACTTTTATCTCGATTTAATGCTCTTCCGTTCTAAATAATATTTTTTTAAGAAATGCAATCGCACTGCAATTTTATTTGCAGTACGTTCAACAAAATTAATATTATGTATTTTATTACATTATTGGAAAAAGTTAATCCGACTTATGACCGATTGAACGGAATTGAAATGTAAGTCGAGTAGGACCTATGTTTTTATCAGTATTAGGAGCAAAAACATCGCTAGAAGTTTACCTATCTTACCACTGGGGTGCTGAAGAAATCTTCCATTAATACTTGTTTAAAATGTTCACCCCTTGAATAGATTTCAACTCTTGCCTTAAATTGATTAAGAACAGATTCTAATAAAAGCATTGATTTATTTATCAGAAATCCGAGAAACACATATTAGATTTTAAATATTATCATTAATAATTTACCATTGGTTTATGCAGAAATTATTTTAAATGCTATGGTGTTTATTCAAATCCATGTTGTTCTCACACTAATGGTAAACAACAAATTTATTTCAACTTTACCCGTCTCATTTTCTCATTCGAAAAATATGTTGCTGAAACTATAGATTTAACAGGTAAAACTACTTTCGAAAAAGCTCTAAAAAGAAACTGAATTTTCTTGAAAGCTGTGTGATTTTTGCGCATCCTTTTCATCTATTCCGACAACTCTTGCGAACTAGATTCATTAGTGCGTGAATTCTACGGATCGACTGCATCGTGGGGGTGCTTCTTCGGAAGCATTTCCTGGAGAATCTGGTTTAATCCAATTAAAACTTTCCCTTCAGTACTTTCAACCCAGGGTTGCAGACCTTGTTTTGATGGTGATCACAGATAAGGGCGAATCTCATTTGGTGACTGATCTTCAGGAATCTGCTGAACTCTAGCTCTGTCATCCGCTCTTATACCAGAAGTTTATTCGTTTATTTTAAAAGGAAATTAATTAATGAAGTTACATAAAGGTTGCCTATGAGGAACAGCCGGCACCACCGAGTGTAAACATGCCATAATTATCAAGGGTTTCATCACTTGGAGAAGTTTTATTATTGAAATGATAAGATCGATGCGAGGAAAGATCTAAAAAATATTGGTTGCAATTTTGTTTTTAATTTGTTCAAGATAAACTGATGTGCTTTTTTTAAAAAAAAAGCTCTTTGGTAAAAGTATAAGGTTTTATCTTATGAGCTGAAAATATTGCAGGAATTTCCCAATACCGAATTTTCAATGCCTTCAGCTTATATCAGTGGTTGTTCCTACAATGTCCAAATCCAATTCATTAATTTCTTTTGACGTTTCCTTGAAATTTTTTTATCTATTTTCAGAAATCGATGTTAATAATTAACTTACATAACTTAATGTTGACATTATGCTCGAATTACATAATGCTGATACTTTAAATTTATCCGAAACATATGTAGAGCTTCTCTGCCAGGTTCTGAATGAACTACATGGAGACGCTTCTTTGCCTCTGTTATCTATGCCTCTTTCAAAAATTAAAACAAGTAATATATAAAAAAATTTAAGTCGATTCCTACTTAGATCAACAATTTTTTTTATTTTAATTACTTTTTATTAAATAATTACAATTAATATAAATATGTATATACATATGACAGAATTACATTAAGTGGCAAAATAGAGCTTGGCGACATGGCGACGGATTTGGCGATCAAAAAATTACTGGACAAATTTAATTAATTAATTAATATTTGAAAAAAACACTCTTAACATCAAGTGTCATCCACTACAAGTTTAAAAAAAAATATATTTGAACTTGAGTGGATGAATAAAAAGTATTTTACTAACGATTGAAGATTTGAACAACATATATATATAGAGAGAGAGAGAATGTCAGCTAATAGAAAAAAGTAAAAATTTAATTGTAAATATTGCGCAATTCCTCTTAAGGAAAATTAGCTAATAGATTCAATTATCGATTGTGCTGCTATTAAACTCGGTAATTTTAAAAAATAACGTAAATTTCAGGATCGATTTTGAAAGAAAATTGTTTTAATCGTCTTCCAAAATATTGTACTACATCGGAACATGGAAGAACATTAATAATCTCCATGACCTTTTAAACTTTATTTTGTACTGGCACAGCTAACATAAATAGAGAAGATGCAATGATACATAGAACAAAGTACTGCTGAAATTTACGAATTAGATAGAGAAAAACTATCATCATGGTCGATTGTCACCATCTCAAAACATCGACCATGCTTTCTTTTTCAGTCCCCGGACTTTTATTGTCACTTGATCGCTGCAGTCTTGTTTTCCTATTCATCAGATGGCACACGCGCGCGCACGCACACACACACAAGAGACTTTGTGGTGTAAAGCAGGTATTTTAGTAGAGTGTTCAATCACTTAAGTCCAGGAATCAATTGATTGCTTTGGTATATCATTAGAAATGGATGAATTTAGGATTGTCAGTAGGTACTTTAAATAATTTTTTTATCAATTAAAGGGCCTTGATTAGGGTATCGAATATAAGATGATGTGGAAATGTCTCTGAAAACGCCTTGCATGGGATTGATGTACAATAGTTACAAAATATTGACTTTTGGCGTGAATTTGGCATTTTTACCGGATCTGCCATGCTATTCTCGCCGAGTGTTCTGACGATTAATCCCTGATATTCGGTTAATAGTATCCGAAAATCAGATTTGCATTTTGAACGCGTTTTTCTCAACCGATTGAAACCACAATTTAATACAAAACTGTACTTCTTGTCCCAAAATCACATACCAAAGATATATTTAAGTCATTGCATTTTTGAGTTATCGTGTTTACATGTTTTTGACAGTAGATATCGTCAAATGGTCAACCCTTTGTTGGATATGGCACAAAATTTTATAGGTATCAACACTATTAATGTTACATCTGTGTACCTGATTTTATTCGTATAGTTCTCTTCTTTTTTCTAATTACCGTGTTAACTTATATTCGAAAAGCCGAACAGACAGACTTCCTCTGCGGAATTCGCTCAAAATTTCATAGAAATCTGCAAATTTGGTATAAGTACTGTGTGCCAAATTTCATCTATCTAACTTAAAGCATCTTTTAAATCTATCCGTCCTATAATCTGTCCTTCTATCTGTGACAAACAGATAGACGGACTGTTCCAAAAATGTGCAGTTCGAACGCAGGGAAGTCTAAAACGAGGAGATTCGTCAAATGTTTTGAAAGATTACCAAATTTTCTCTAAATTGCGTATACGAAAAAGTAAAGAAGCCGAGAGAATGTCATCCGACATTGTATGCTTGTGAAACAGGGGAATCGCTTTATTTTTGTTAACTAAGCAATTTGTGTGTGTGTGTGTGTGTGTGTGTGTGTGTGTGTGTGTGTGTGTGT